>CABFWO010003111.1:53281-83460 GCA_902155825.1 Timema genevievae | reverse complement strand
TATACTACTATAAAGCCACATGGCTGACTCTCTCACTCACTCACTCACTCACTCACATTAATGTTTATCCACTTCCAGATGAGCTAGAAACTTGAAATTTGGGAAACTTATAGCTTCTAGCGACGGGATAATTCCAAAAAGTTAAAAATTAAAAAAACTCAAAATGGCGGAGCAACTTTAAAGTCGATATGTACCTTTCTTTGGAGGTCTCTTGTGGAAAGTGTAAAAAAAAGAATATAAAAAATACAATGATGACACCTAGTGACATATTTCTTACTAAGTTCAATAGGAGACTGGCCCACTTTGGAAGCCGCATGGTCTAAGGCGCTACTCTTGTAGTAGATTGCCGATCACAGGGGAGAACGAGGTTTGACTCTCAGTCGGGTATACTGAGGTTGGTACTTCTAAAATTATTTTCCAGTTTACGTACATGCAAATGCGTGCACACTTCCTCTAAAAACAACCTTTATATTTTCTTAAACCATTAGCGTCGTTAGTACATAAGCGTATAATCTGAACGGGTAGTAAGACAAAGTGCTAAAAAAAAATGAGAATATTAATGATTAGTCAAATAATTTACTCATTCAAATACATCTATCATTATTTAATCGGTGCACACGATTTGCGGAGCAATTCATCCGAGCTCGGTAATACCCTTACACGAACTGTGGAGAAAAAATTAAATTCACAATGACTTTGTTCAAAACGGAACATGGGGGTTAGGTTAGGTTGGGTTAGGTTAGGATAAATTAGGCTTGGCTAGGCTAGGTTAGGTTAGTGGTTAGGAGTTTAATGAGATTATTGGTTGTCCCGCAATTCATGTGGACCAGCTGACAGGTTGCCTATACTTTATTCCGCAGTTCGAGTGCGCCCGATTGAACGGTCATAAATCTACAAACAGATTATATATTCTAACAGTATAAATATTCCATGTTGGAATTTTTTTCATTTATTTATCACGGCGTCTTACCATCCGTTCAGGCTATACACATAATATGATAACTACTCTAATGGGTCAGGCATGAGGGAGGAAGCATTTTAGAAGTGATCTACCCGCATTTACGTGGAAGAAGAGTGGTAAACCATTTTAGGAAAAACCATCTTCAGTAGACCCCACCGGGAATCAAACCCCGATCTCCCCGTCACACGTCGTTATTGAATGCACTAATATTGACATAAGAAATAAGAAGTTTTATTTTGCTGAAACAGTTATGACCTACATAAAATTATGGCAAGCATTCACACATAATGATTGTGAAATTCGTAATTACCTCTAAATTAAGTTTTACTTTCTCATATTAAGTTAAAGTATTGTAATACAAGAACATTTTTGACCTCGATATTATGATAGATATCTACGTTTTATGTGTGTCCGAACCCAAAAAAGTGGATTTAACAGTGAGGATACACTTCAGTGGTCAAACAGGCTAAGGCATCACTCTCATGTTAGACTGGACTGGCGATGACGGGGAAATAGGGGTTGTTTTCTTAAATGGTTTTCCACTATTCCTCTACACAAATGCTGGTCCACTTCTTATAAATTCAACCTTACTTACACATAACACATTATAATATTTAGTAAATATGTTTCTAACCTGAAATTTGTAGTTAACTAGATATGGTATTGTAAAAAAAAACTCATAGAGAAAGAATTCCTATTCTAATAAATATATCTAGGGACAGGATTTTGCCTGTTCGCCTTTTCTTTTCCTTGATCGTAAAACATAGGGAGTTGAGATATATTTGTATTTAATGTTATTACGAGTACAATATGTTAATTTTATAGTGTTTGTAGTTGACAATTCTGTTGGTGTCTGCCTATTTTATCAATAAGTGCTTAAACCCACTTATTTTGGCATTGCCCTCTGCTTTTTCATACGGTATGAACTTACTTCTGAAACAAGAGAGTCCAGTTTCTTAAAAATTATAAGTTGCCGTATACTTGTTTGGAGTAGGTTTGAAAATAGACACTTGTTAAATAGCTTCCAATGAGTGTAAATTGGGTGGAGGACAATGGGAGCAGTGGCAGACATCTTTGGAGGACAATGGTAGCAGTGGCGGACATCTTGGGAGGACAATGTTAGCAGTGGCGGACATCTTGGGAGGACAATGGTAGCAGTGGCGGACATCTTGGGAGGACAATAGTAGCAGTGGCAGATATCTTGGGAGGACAATGGTAGCAGTGGCAGACATCTTGGGAGGACAATGGGAGCAGTGGCAGACATCTTGAGAGGACAATGGGAGCAGTGGCAGACATCTTGAGAGGACAATGGTAGCAGTAGCAGACATCTTGGAAGGAAACGGCATCTCGTCGCAGGAAAAGAGTTCAACTTCTTTGTAAACGGTAGATTTTAAATGTTGTCCCTTGCCATCGTGTAAAATATAACTCAACTTTTCAAACTATACTACTGAAAATTTAGAACATTATCTAGTGAGTAACAGCATGCAACCAGCTTCGGATGTCGATTGGGCTAAGGCGTCACTCTCTCAGTAGACTGAATTGCTGATGAAGGGAGATCGAGATTCGAATCTCAGTACGGTGTACTTAGGATCTATTTTACTAAATAGTTTTTCACTCTCTCTCAACGCCAGTGAAGGTTCTCTTTTTCTCTAAATTCCACCTTTCTGACCCCTTACATACTAGCGTAATTAGTACAACATAATAATGCGTATAACCTTAATGAGTAGTAGTAATACGCGGTGCTAAAAAGAAAAGCAATATGAATTGGTTGTAGGTAATAAAATAGTAAGTAGTAAAATCAATTATACATTGCCTATTGTTTGATTTTTTTCTTTAATTGCCTATTCTGGTGCCTAAAGTTCATGTTTTAATGCCTATTTTAAATACTTTTGGTGTCTAAGAATCTGTTTTCCAAACATGAGCTTCCGTTTACAATTTTTTTTTCTCTTTCTTCTTGTGATGCTCGTTACCTAACCTCACTTAAAGAGCATTCAATTTTTTTCAAACCTCCCCCTTACCCTCCTTTAACCACCCGCCCCTTTTTTTCAAAGAAAGGAAACAGAGAACCCCTTGTACAAGAATCTCATTTCCCCGGTACTTGTCACACATGACTTCAACATATCGGCCATAGAGAAATAGCAGCACTCTTCGTCCCGTTGACAGCCAATTATGTTGACGGGTAAGACCGTGGCGTCTTGGCTAGGACGACCCTTGTGACTTACAAGCGGTTCGGGTAAGAGAGGACATCGTCGCACCCCAGGCATAGACGTATGGCATCGCATCCCGAGTCGAGCTGAGCATAGTTTGTGTGCCGACACTTTAGATAGTCATCAAAAGGTCTCGGGATCAATTCCCAGTATGGACTAAACCCTTATACACTATCACATTGTTGACTAACTGGCCCCGTGATGCAGTGGTCAGTGCACCTGGATAAAATCCTAGAGGTCACGGGTTCAGTTCCCGTCTGTAGCCTTTTCTCAAAAGTGGAACTAACCCAACGATCACCAGGGTTTGGTTAGTTAGGTTTACGTTGGATGTAAGTTTTCCACTGGTTCCACGCCCTCATACTCACTATCACCCTCATATTATCAACCTCCTACTCACTATCACCATCATCTTATCTCATCGAGACATGGAAAGAGCCTCCACGGAAAGGATGTACGATTAGTACATTCGGGCGTCCATACTGGCTACTTTTTCCACTACTGGGCTACCAATGATGTAGCCCGGATGCTCTATCTCTCTCTCTCTATGTATACACAATGCTGAATTAATGGCCAAGGGTTGGATCTTGTATTTTGTTCTAGATTTAAGCTAGCTTATAAGTCGTGTGCTAATATAATAGTTCGGCTAAAAAAGCACACGTTAAACACAATAAATAAAATAATTTGCGCTGTTCCTTATGAGGATTTTGTGAACTTGGACGTGAGCTTAGCAGCTTCTGGTGAACTGACAGATGCAGAATATTTTGGCAGATGTTATGAACAATATAAATGACAGTATATCTTCAGATGAATAAAGGGAACAGACGGAACCTCTAGAGAAGCTGATCCCAACATCTACACAGGCCATGCACTACATTGAACAGTTGGGACAGTTTGTTGAGGGAAAACATAATGTAAACCCTTCTATTCTCCAGTTGCTCAATGACTAGAAACGCTTACTACAACGCAAGAGTATTAACTCCAAAAATTTTCAAGATTTTTAAAAACACTGTAAATACAGTAAGTATTTTGTACTGTGTAAATATTTCTATGGAAAATCTAAGAATAAAATTATATGTATACACTACTGTATTTTACTTCTCTGAATTGATGTTTAAAGTTATTTTTCTAGCTCAAATAAAGACTTATCTAATTCGAATTTTTGGTTAGTTCAAATTTTTCTAGCCATCCCTTCAGCTTCGAATAAGCCAAGTTCGAATGTATAGCGATTTTATGTATAGCCCTAGAAGTTGGCCACGTGTATTTATTTGTTAAACTCATCTAATTAGATCTTCAGACGATGGGGGCGTCGTGATTAGAATTCCGGCCTGGGATATGGAAGGTGGTTTACTCCTAAATGAGCTAACCCTCTACCTCCACTCAAATGGGGATACATCTCCTTTAAATTCTACCTTCATCCTTACCCTAATAATGTAACCATGGTTACGGATGGTTTGAAACACAAATACCTTTTTTTTAAAAGAAAACATTACATTCGACACAGGGTTTAGCTTCTTAAATTAACGGATAGGAATGAGAAAGGTAAATTTTTACTTTATCTCGACACGTCAGAGGGACAGTAGTGTGATCATCAATAAATTCGAGACCAAGATTTTGATAAATGTCGACGCTTATTGACACCCTGAAACAAAAACAAAAAATTGTTTTCACGATGGCGTCTGTTTGTACGTGTGTACATCGGGCTAGTGTCGAAACTATTTTACAGATTTGGCTAAAACTTGGTATATAGGGTTTTAATAAGGTCCCCCCGAGGAGTTTTTGAAATTATATATCTAACCTTAAAATTAAGGGTAGTTTACTGAAGGGCTAAAAGAGATAAAATCGATTTTCTCAAAACTCGCATTAACAATTTTGATTAAATTTTATATCTAAACAGTGTTTATCATTATAAATAAGATGGCTAATCTCATTATCTTTTGAACACAAAATTAAAAGTACTATACATGTGGAAGGTTTCAAATTTTATTCATTCATCCGCAACTATTGGAGATCGAAATAACTTATCATTGTAAAGTTGTAGTACCATTAAAGGTGCAAATCTTTTAACTGAAATATATTTTTATAAAAGCAATAGTTTTCGAGCTAAAATCATATATATAGGCCTATATATATTTTTAATTCAGGTATTTGTAAATGAATTTGATTCTTATGCTCTTTGTTGAACAAAGATATTTCTTCTTCTCTCAATTTTTCTGTACCAGTATTCCTAGATCTACAGAGGGAGTAAGTAACAGTGTAGATTATTTCTATTATGATTTTTGGTGTAATGTTTCTAGAACCTATTATTTCTTTGCACAAATCTACGAATTTTTAGTAACGGTATATTTTAAGATAAAATTGGGAGAAATTCTGTGCGGTGAACCGTACCATTCATTTTTTCAAAGAAATGAACCCGCATTAGAAATAGAGAAAAAGAAAAAAATCTTCCAGTGTTCTTTAAATTGAAAAATTACACCTGCACACGGGAATCGAACCCACGGCCTTTTGATAACTACGTGAATTCTCTAACCAGTGAGTTATTCAGTAATCATCCCATGCCTAGACCTAAGGTCCCGGTTTCATTTCTTGTGTCCAGGTGTCATTTTTAAATTTAAAGAATATGATATTTAGATGCGGCTATAAACGTAACTATTAAATTTAATGGCTTTGCTATTTAATCCAATCTTCCGGTCCATACAGTTGATATACGAACCTAGACAACTTTTATCATCGGGAATCCAGTTTATTGCGAGTCTAACGCCGCGGGACCAGCGATGCAGTTAGTACGATCTTTACTGCGTGAAGAATCTGCAGTCCAATTTCCATATAAAGAGTCATGCAGCTAGAAAAGTTACTAGATCTAATTTCACGTGTTCTTACGTCAATTCATAGTATATACAGCTGTTGTCACGTTTGATTTATATATATATATATATATATTTTATCAATACCTACAAAATAATACTAATTATACTGTAAAATATTATCAATATTGATAGAAAAAGAAATATATTTGTATTTTATCAAATGTCCTTCCAATAAAAACTGAACTGTATCAAATTAAACCTACTAATGTGCTGCTAACCAACCTCCCATTACTTTCTTCTTTTTAAAAAAAAATCTATTTAGGTTATTTAACGTGCACTTTCTGAACTGACTGATTATTTCAAAACACAAGAATTTCTACGTGTGAGGGTGAAAGTTTCTACCAATTTGGCAGGGAAAAATATTTTCACATACGTACCTCCCAGGGTTCCTTTACGTGCCATAGGACCAACGGCTTTATTTCACCTATTCTCCCCCTGCTGTGTTTGAACCCATGATCATCGGGTCCTTAGAAGAGCACTTTACCCCAAGACCAACGAGGTGGACCTCCTACTTCTTAACCCCCTCTGATAGGTTAACATCCCTCGTCGCAGCCGACCGAGTCTCTACAGCCTGCTAGAGAAGGCTTCATCATATGTCTATGACTTGTATTACTTATTCATTCATCTTGTTGCATAGAGTGAAGAGGGGAGGGGAGGAAGGAGGAGGAAAGTGTAGCGAAGTGAGGGCATCAGATGTGAAATATTAAGTCGATGGAGTGTAAGATTGAAATTACTTCATGTCAGCAAGCTGGGGTAAGACGGGGGTGGGAGATGGGTAGAAAGAGGCCTGTAAAGGGATTCTGATAAAGTTTAAGGGGACGGATGTGTCGAATTATTTTTACTAACATCCCATTAAACTACAAGGGAACATTTTTTTTAATTATGCTTTTTTTTTAACCTTTCTTGTTGGATTTAAGTGTGTTTTGAATACGTCAAAAGTCACCCCTTCATACATGACTTAACCTCACTTCTAGAGGGCTCTATGATGAGGGTCCAGGGCTCAATCCTCGGTCCCGGCACAGATTTATCCGATTGCCAAACCCTTCCTTCACCTCTGATAAGACGTGTATTAATCACAACTTGTGAATGTGTGGAATGCCAGGCCCTCCACCGTGGTTCGGATCCCACGTTAAACTGTAGGTCCTCCATTTCATCTCACAATCACTCTACATTTTAAAATTCTGTCTGTCTGTCCCTGGCCGCGGATCAAAAACCTTTTGATGGATTTTGCTCAAAATGGATATATAGATTTTATAGGGCTATACAACTCGACTTATTTTGTTTATCCTAGCCTTTCAATTAAAGGTAGTTTACTTATGATTAATCTTTTTGACGTCAACATTTTTCGAAAATGGTGGTAATAATCCGTAACAAAACCTGATTCGGAGTGGAAGTAAGGCCATCAGTCCCAAGTCGATTGTGGCAGAAAAAATAACCCTGGAAGTCATGTTAAAATACCTTTACCTGCAAAATTGGTAGGCTATTTCACGTTCAATTATAGAAATTCTCGTTTGATGATGTAATAAGACGGTCCATAAAGTAAACTATAAATACCTCAAATAAATCAAAAAAATTTTTTAGCTACATAAATAAAGAAAATTATTCAAAACTTAGCACCACGTCTTACTACCCGTTCGAGATGTACGGTTATGTACTAATTACGCTAATGGTTTTAAGGATTAGGATGGTTTTATTTAGAGGAAGTGTACCCGCACTTGCGTAGAGAGTGGAAAACAAATTTTGAAAAACCACCATCAGTAGACCCGACTGAGACTCGAACCTCGATCTCCCCGCCATCGGCACTCTAGTCTACTGCAAGAGTATCGCCTTGAATGATGTGGCATACGAATCGAGTAACTTTGTTAGTCATCAATTAAAGTTTAAATATAAAGATTAGGAATAATTTTTGAACTATAAAAAACTAACACAAACAAGTCATTTCATTAAATTTCTATTTTAAATAAAAATATTGTGCAGGTTCCACCAAAATATATTATAGCCATCCACAAAAGAAAGTAAAAACGATCTTTGTTCATTGCATTAAAACGATTCAATTCCCTTGTACAGCGCCAATTGTAAAAGTTATTTGCAAAGTGTTTCCTGTCACAATCGTGGCGTTTAGACGAGGGGGAACAGGGGCAGGGGTGGAAAGGGAACCTTCACTTGTATTATATCAAGTGTGCTCTCAAGTGGTGCTGAATAAGCTCAAGTTCACACGATACATCTCTCGCATATCGCACTGGTTGCAATCTCAAACCAGCCTAGCACATATTACAGCGTGCAGCTGACCAAGTAATGTGACACCAAACGTATACTTGAGGTTATATAGTGTGGTCATATGATGATATGACCACATGATTCACATGTTTTCAAGGTCATACCGAGGGAAGGTTTTATTTGGGGTTTTCAACACCTACTACCCCATTTATTTTTACACCCTGAAAGTACATATTATTAGTCTACTAATGTTTTATTGTATTCCCTAACAATACTTAGGCAAGTTGCATATTGGGGTCTTAAATAGAGATGAGAATTTTCCGGGAAATTTTGAATCGGAAAATTGTCCACAGTTGCGGTTTGCGGTGGATGGGTTAAATAGTAGAGGTGGAACCTAGAGCCTATTGTACTTCAAAATATAGTGTGTTAAGAGACGGATGGGTTATAAGAAGGGGGAAGGAGGGGTAGATAGGAACCACGAAGGATAAGGGGGAGGGGGAAGGACAAATTTCGGGCCAAACTTAAAATTATTTTAGTTAACTTATTGATGATAAAAAAAATTGAAGTATGATTTATGAACATAGCGTGTTGACCAAGGCTCGCATTCATTTGTTTCCTTACTTCCTTTTTTAGCGCCGCGTCTTACTACCCGTTCAGTTTGTACGCTTATGTAGTTATTAAGCCTACGCTAATGTGTTAGGGATGAGGAAGGTTGAATTTAGAGGAATTGCACCCGTGAGAGTGGAAAATAATTTAGTAAAAACCACCTTCAGTGCATCCGACCGAGATCGAACACAGATCTCCATGTCATCGGCAGTCTAGTCTATTGCGAGAGTAGCGCGTCAGACCGTGCGGCCACTAAATCATACTATATTCAATGTTATAAATATATGTAGCTATATATAAATAGTAATATATTTATAAATAGCCTATATTTTAATACATATATATATATTGAGTGGGTCTAAGGTATATATAGAATTATGTATAGATTTATAGAAATATCCGGTACTTACTAGAAGTTATCAATCTTACATATTTTCCAGTCCATATTGGCAAAGTGGCCATGCTATTTTGGAACTACTGTACATCTTTTAATAGTTCGTGTCTTTTCAATGAGTCAAGAATGTGTCTTACTATCTTTTGGCCTCTAACGGAAGTGCAGCCCAACTTACGGGATAGTATTATCACAGTAGAAGAAAGAAAAAAAGCACATTATATAATAGGCTAATCTGCCTGCACAAAAGAATGTAGGCTACTGTTTTTTCTGTAGTAACTGGAACCATATTTTGATAAAATTAATAAGTGATAACTTTAACTGTACACTCCGGTTACTCTTAGGGTTAGCAGTCTTACCTGCATAGATGACACTATGTCCCTATCTTATCAATAGATATACAGTTAAAAAAAAGTTTAGTTGGCTACCTTATAGGGTAGTCGAGGGGTGTTTAAGGCGGCCCCTCAGTCAGGGGGAAAGTATTAATCATTGTCAGGTCACAGAGCTTACAATATAATGGTCTGTATCATTTTCTGGAACTACTTCTCTGATATCTCTAAGCTTATACTCCCTTTAACCCTTCACCTACAATCATCCTTTGTCATGTCAATAAGAAAGAGGGGAAATAAAAGGGCGAATCTTCTTGTCTCAAGGTAAAGAGGAAAGCTCGTTGCTTGTTATTATTTATAAAAAAAAATATTTATTTGCTAGAGAACGGTTAAATAAAATTGTTCATCAAGCCTAGTCTTATAATACCACAAATATGTTTAAAAAACCGTTGAAAATGAGTGAATGTTTTTAATTTAATTTTAGCACCGCGTCTTACTACCCGTTCGGGTTATACGCCTAAGTACTAATTACACTAATGGATTAGGAATTGGGAAGGTTGAATTTATAGGAAGCGAACCCGCATTTGCGTGGAGGGAGAGTGGAAAACCATTTAGGAAAAACCACCCCCAGTTCACCCGACCGAGATTCGAACCTCGATTAGTTAATGTTAATTATAAAAAAATCTACTAAGAAAACTCAAGCTATTGGGTTGTTAAGATGAAAGAGCACTGTTGGAATTGTTCGACTATCCCTTGGTGTGAGCAATATTTAGAAATAATAAGTCTACATCGTAAAATTATGTATTGCGTTAAAGTTGAACGTCCGTGCCGAAGTTTCTCACTTACCGAGGCGGCCCCCTCCAGGTGGGGATGTAGGGGACGTGAGAAAGGGTATCTTTGCAGTTTTTATAACAACACTTTTTTTTGCTCAAAAGAAATCAAATAATTCCCCATTAGAAATATAAAGTTTAATTTTCTTCACATGGTGATATCAATAGTTCTTGAATATCTCTTAAGGATGTCCTGGAATTTAATGACAACTTTATCTCTTTATTTAAAAAGTTTATCATACAATACCACTATGTCCATGATAGATATTCAACTGTTTATATCAATATGTGAAGAAAATTAAACTCTACGTTTATACTGGAGCAATATTTTATTTATTATGGGCAAAAATATTTACTACAAAAAAACTGTAAAGACACTGGCTTTTTCTCGCATTCCCTACATTCCGCCTCTTTGGTAAGGCAGAGAGTCATCTTGAAAACTGCCCACTGATTGCGACTCATTAAGAAGTAAATTAAAAATAAGCGAACAATTGTCGTTGTTAAACCAGAATAGTAATCAAGTGCCTTAGAATCTGTTTCAAAACCCTACACGTGCCTTGTGTTCTATTTGACCGTCGCATGTCAACTTACATCAAGTCTTAGCTTGAATATTTCTCTCGTCTTTTTTCTTTTTTTTTTTTTTAATATTAATTATTCTCCTTCCTCCTTATAACATTCTTTCCCACTTATCTCATCATCGTGGTATTTTTAGTGATGCCCTGCGGTGTTGCGACAATTATCATGCGTGGCAACTGTCACGTTTAAAATTGAATTTCCCTCTCTGGTTTTATTATATGTGATTTAGATATGATGACTTCAAAAATAACTAGATTTTAGATATATTATATCATAAATACGTAATGATAGCATCGCCCTCCATACCTTCATTTACTTACCGATACACTCGTGTGTACAGTAATAAGATTCTTACAGGTTTTCTATCGTCTTTAAATTGTGACATATGCAATCTTTGAATTATTATTATCATTCTTTATTTAATTATCTGTTATTCTCTTACTTACTAGCTAATGGGTAGAAACATCAAAATTGTCTCAAGGCATGTTTTTACACCTCAAATACCTGACACCCACTACGGTGGCCGCATGGTCTAAGGCGTCACTCTCAATATAGACCGAACTGCCGATGACGGGGAGATTGGGGCTCAAATCCCTGTTTGGTGTGCTGAGAGTGGATTTTTCTTAAATTGTTTTACATTCTCCCTCCAAGAAAGTGCTGGTATACTACCTATAAATTCCAATTTCTTTCAACCCTTCTTTATTAGTGTTAAATATGTGGAGATACCAGATGGGTAGTAATTTAAGACACGGAGGATGATTTTTTTTTAAAATCAAAATCATTTTGCCTGCATGACGGGGAGATCAAGGTTCAAATCTCTGTCGGGTGTACTGAGGGTGGTTTTTTTCCAAAATGATTTTCCCAATCTTCCTTCATGTAAATGCGGATACACGTCCTCTAAATATAGCCCTCCTAATCCCTAAAACAATCAGCGAGAGTTTACCCCCTTCCTCTTCTCTCTTATCTATTTTCAAATTTAGACCAAGCGTCGAAAAGACATGTATTAAGGAACCAAGAAGCTTGCGTATAAACTAAATTAGAATAGCCCAGCTTTCTTACGAAGAAACAACTAAAAGGCCTTCTTTACTATTATAATCCTACTGTATACTATGATTCTGGTAGTAAAAAGAAGCTTTTTGGAAGTTTCCTGGTAGAAAAAAAATTGGGCTATTAATATCTCGCTCAATTGGAGTTGATGTAACTAGTCAGAGCTAGACTTTGTTACACCCTTCCCCTGCCCCCTTTTTTGGAAATGTTTGAACTCTTAACCCCCCTCAACATCAACACTCTCCCCGTTGCCCCCTTCTCTAGCACCCCCTACCACCAAACCCTTGGGAGCCTTGACGTCATGACATATCCCCCCCTCCCCCGGTATTATCACGGTCATTCTAATTGACCTCATTTCTCGAACTCGGCATACCAACGCAAGTTAAAGTGTATTAATAGCAGCACGCAGCTGCAGAACAGCTCCAGATTTTTACTGGAAGGAATCCCGTCTATTGACTTGTTAGCTTACCCATGATAGATTGTTATTATGGTCCGTAAACTTTTTAACCCTCGCAATGAAAAGTGAGCATTTATAAACAAAAACGATGAACATTTTCAAAAACCTGATGGCTAAATTATTCCTTGGATTGATTGTAAAATTTGATATAAGCTTGGCCACCCCATAATACATCGTAGATACGTGTTTTTAATTTCCAGCACTAAAGATAATAGGCCTAATATAGCTTGTCTGGGCTACGACACTCGTGGTCCAGTATTGAAAAGATTAGTCAGTACTAATGTACCGTTGGACAGGAGACGTCCAAATATACTAATCGTACATCCTTTCAGTAGAGGCTCTTTCCATGTCCCGATGAGATGAGAGGATGATGATAGAGAGTATGAGGGTGATGGTGAGTATGATGGTGATGGTGAATATGATGGCGATAGTTAGTATGAAGGTGTGGAACCATGAGACACTCTTAAACCTTTAACTTAAGCCTAGCTAACAAAACCCTGATGACCGTTGGGATAATTACCCAAGGTACCAGCCGGGAATCGAACTCGGGACTCATAGGTTCGTAGCCAGGTGCACTGTGCAGGTGACACAACAGGGCCGGTTAGCACTAATTATGAAAATATATATCACTAACCAACACTAACGATACACCAAATAGAGGGGTTTTCAAAAACCGGGTGGCTTAAATGAGGGTGGTCTTGCGGGGCAGCTTGGTCCAATTCTCATAGTAAGAAACTTATCTGACCTAGTAAAGCTACTGGTTCTACTTTTAAGTATCCACGTCAAGCCATATGATCTGTCTGCATGCAAGAGCATATTAACGTACCTTATTTAAAGTTTACGCAAGAACCGGCTATGTACGTGCTATTACGTGTCACAACTTGTGTATCTGTTACTTTTAATATCAAGCAGCAATACCTCTAAAATAACACTAATATTTTATTAAAATGTTATCATTGCCGAGTGAAAAAAAAAGAGTTTTCAAAATGGCTTTTCATTTCAAAATTCTACTGCAACTTATATATCTTCCCTCTTCCCACTTCCCACTCAAAACAAGGTCCTCAGTCAACGAGGGGAAATTATGCGTTTACAATGTGGTTCATATAACTGTGATCAGGGGCGCCCACAGGAGGGGCCAGGTGGAGCAATTGCCCCCCTTAGATTGTATAAATATTAGAAGTAGGCTAATCCCACCAAACAGTCTTCTTAACTAGCACTCAAACATCACCAGCAAACAGAGAGTTATTAATATAACTAATAAACTAATTACTAGCATCCACCACAAGGCCACCTGTTAACCTTAGGGTTGATAGTTTGGCGCATGCGCGAGCAATTATAACAGTACTTGCCATTCAAATCGTCAAGGTCAAGTGTCCACAAACGAATTAGGATAAATGTGAAACATTTTCCTTACATTGTATCTCGTTTTCAGGAGAGAAGAATTGCCTAAAAAAGCGTCTTTTGAGGCTTCAATTTAATAGATTTTCCCGGGGGAGGATGCCCGGGACCCCCCTCCCCCACATATCTGCAAGGTATTCCATAGACCCCCCGATGAAAAATCCTGCAGGTTCCCTTAACTGTTATATTTATTTCTAGCTAACTAACTCTCTGGCCTTTTAAGAAACTTGAATTCGGTGACTTGACGTTCAATGGGTAAGGTGTCGAACTTCTGTGCTGGGGGTCCGGGGCTCAATCCTTGGCCCCTGCACAGATTTATCTGATTGCCAAACCCTTCCTTCCCCTCTGACAAGACGTGAATTAATCACAACTTGTGAATGTGAGGAATGCCAGGCCTCCACCGTGGTTCGGATTCCACGTTAAACCGTAGGTCCTCCATTTCATCTCACAATCACCCTACCATTTAGCATTAGCGTAAGTGCGTATAACCCGAACGGGTAGTAAGACGCGGTGCTAATAGTAATAAGAAGCCAGAAGGCAATCTCACAATTTGATTATTTCCTGAAATACCACCACCTTCAAATTTGGCTGTAGCAAGAATGAAAATTGGAAACTTAAAACTATCCATGGCCTAGTTAAAGAAAATTAAAAATATATTGAATAAAGATTCGAACTTTATTTCCTCTGACTTGGTTCTAACATACTCAGTCGAGCTTTTTCATTAATGTGATTCATCTTTGTAATGTTGGCTAAACTTACCTTGCCAAGTATATTGAACATTGCAATGTTGGTGTAATTGGACAAGGCAACGCCCAGAACAGCTGAAACTGATTGACAGAAACTCACGATTATATTAGATATTTAAACTACTTTTATATTCATTATAAAGTCAAACTTAATAAAAATAAGTGAAATAACTTGCTACCTTCGTTAATTATTTAATTCATCACTACATTTTTTTTAAATTCAGATACTTTGTCTTCTCTCCTTCGATAGGATGGTATAATTCATCCGACATCAGTATGCAGGTCTTAAAAATGTGCTATGAAATTAAGAGTCCCTGTTTAGTTGAAAAGCTTAATTCGTTGTATTGACATACAACAGATAAGCACTCAATTATATTTAAGAGATTATAAGCTCGCATTTACTCGACTATAGAAGTATTCTAGTAGGAAGGAACTTTAAGAAAATACAAACTTCTTTATTGCAGTTAACATTGACAGTATTTTACTTTAGTATTAGTTATTTTAGTACCACATCTTACTACCAGTTAGGGTTTTACGCCTATATACTAATTACTCTAATGTGTTAGGAATGAGGAAGGTTGAATTTATAGTAAGTGCACCCACATTTGCATGGTGGCAGAGTGGCAAACCATTTAGGAAAAAACACCCCTCATTACATTCGACCAGAATCGAACCCCAAACTTCTAGTCATCAGCAGCCAGAATATTGTGAAAATATCACTTTAGACTATGTGTCCACTGAAGTGGGCTACTTTTAATGTTTTTTTTATAGGTTTTGATAATGTAAGTTATATCAAAAGTGACACGTGTATATCACATCGCTTGACGTAGACATGAATTAAAATATGAATTAATAGCCAGAGCTATTATTTATGCTTATTAGTGGGAATTACTCCATCTAGATATCATATTCTGAAAATTGAAAAATGACGCCTGGACACGGGTTCCGGGTTCGATTCCCGTGTCCAGGTGTCATTTTTCAATTTTCAGAATATGAATTAAAATGATTTTAGAAACTTCTACGAATGTCAAAAATAAATTAATTCCTAAATAAATTAGACTGTGGTGGCTAAATTCATGCGTTACGACAAAACCATTGTAAACTCTTTAAAAATAAGATATAAAACTCATGTGCATTAATATTCCTAAGATTATAAAAAGTTTGATAAATTGCCAAAAATTAATATAGAATAATATAAAAATACTTTCTAGAATATTCAACTTTTTTTTTTTTTACTTCAAGTCCGGTCTGTACCCATTTAACTAAACTAATATGTAGGGGGTGAATTTATTCCAAAGAGGGGCAAATTATTTCCAGGGGGTCAGATTCCCCCACAGTTCCACCGCTCCTGCTCTCCACACATACTATATTTGGTATTCGTGGAAAAAATGCTCTCAGGCGATTATTAAGTCTTCTTTGATGTGTGGTAGTCTACCGTCTCTATGCGGAACAATGTTCGTTACTCACTGTGCACAACAAATACTAGTACATGAGAACAAATATTTTTTTCCACACTTGCGTGAGTCATATCGAACATTGATTAATCATGGACGAATAATACACGCGTGAGCCCGGCTTAAGAAGTGTCTGCGCGTAAACAGATAAAAAAAAAGTGTATAAGTTATCTGTGTTGTATTTTCTTTCCAAAATTTTTAACTTTCATTTATTTTTGTATTAATTTTCTAACTTTCACTGACCCTTTGGACCCCCTCACCTTCCTAGAATCCGCGCCTGGTATGAGGAAGGTAAAATTTAAAGGAAATGTATCTGCATTTGCGTACAGATAGAGCGTGAAGTGGATAAAAATGAACACAAACCTCTAATTATTCATTATATAAAGAGGTATTTGTAATTTTAAAAATAGCAAAGAATCATTTATTGGTTTTTTTGCCAATGTATAAAAACATTTTACTAATCAATTGACGTTTATAGGTGTGTTATGTTATGTATTTTAGAGCTAGAGGCAATAATTAAACAAGATAATTACTTTTTTATCATCAAAGGTCTGCGTATAATACAATTTATTTGACTTTTACAAAAACGAGAGCGTCCAAACTAAACTAAGACCACCCACAATGAACGTTCGTTCATTACATAACCTATAAAATAATGCTTTATATGATTTAAGTCTTCCCCTTGCCATAAACCAGTAGCCTACAACGACTAAAGTTACGACAAAATAGCGACATTTTAAATGAGTTTAACTTATTTTTCTAGTTTCACGTCAATGACAGGACGTATTTAAAACCCGAATAATAACTCAACTATAAAAAAAAGGGCAGTTCAAAAAAACAAAACAAAATAAATGATAACGTGTTCGGTTTTACATCAAGCATGCGACTGGCAAACAATTTACAAACCCACACGGTACCATGAGAAATAAAACAGGGGTGTACAAAATACGTGAGAAGCCTTTTAAAATACTAGAGATGGCAGAGACAGCGATAAACGCAGCAGCACGGGAATATAATTTTTATTAATCATGGAGTCTTAATACTTCTATTTCCGATATTCCGGTCATCAGCAGGCCAGTCTAACAAGAGAATGACGTCTTAGACTATTCGGCCACTGAAATGGATGTGTGGTTTAGGACGTCAGAATTATATTAGTCAAGGCTACCGTTGACGAAAACCTTGGATTCCGAACTATTTTGGTGTTTTGAAGTTGGCTTGACAACAAGTTGAGTTTAGGCCTACCTATTTTTTTTTTCCAATTTCCTTTCATTCGAATGCTGGAGAACTTTATATAAATCACTGAGCTTATTACTGACTCTTAAGTTAATAAATATTTATACTCGATCTTGTTCAATTATATATGTTGAAATTGTACTCTCTATATAGGGGCATTTTACTCCAGTTGTAAGTATTCAGAAATTATTAAATCACAGGTCTACTCTTGCCCTTTAACCAAACAACAAAATTTGAACTGCCAATTATTTAGATTTCGATACCTAGGCTCTTGATACCCGTGACTACCAAGTATGATAAAACATAAATAATTCTGACATGAGGCCTGGAATTCAGATAAATTAAGCAATCATTTATTTTGATTTGGGGGCAATAAATATCACTTCAATCATTTTTTAACAGCTATAACAAGTATTTCGTAAGAATATAGTCATGCCAAGTCGCGTTCAAGGTTTGTTAGTATTTTAAAGTTCCACTAAAAAAAAACTATTTAGGAAAATCCACCCGACTAGAATTCTGACTCCAATCCACCCCTAATCGGAAGTCCAGGCTATTGTGGGGTTGATGCCTTAGACCAGAGGTAAGCAATATTTCCGGGTGTCGATAGACTTATAAGTTATAAACTTATTAAAATCGGGTCGAAGGGGACGTGAGAAAAGGCCAGTGTTTTGTAGTTTTTATATCAACACATTCTTAGATCAAAATAAATACAATATTTCTCCAGTAGAAACATAATATAATTTTCTCCAAACATGTTGATATCAAAAGTTGTTGAATATCTCTCAAGGGTGTCCTGTAATTTAATGACAACTTTTTATCTTCATTTAAAAAGTTTGTCATCTAATTCCACTATGCTCATGACAGATATTAAACAACCGTTGATATTACAACGTGAAGAAAATTAAACTCTCTTCTGGAGTAAGATTTAACTTATTTTGGGAGAAAAAAAGTTAAGCTTTTAAAGACTGCAAAAACATTGCCTTAACTCGCGTTCTCTGCATACCCACCTTAATAAATAACATAAAAACACACAATATAAAAGATTGTATCCCTTTATATATTTGCCAGTAGACAAAATGTTGTCGATCCCTGAAATGGAAAATAAAGAGTTACGACGGATCCTTTAATCCGGTGTCATCGAGAGCAATTGCCTTTTACAACATTATTACACAGTGAGGTGTACCTGGCCCGTAATTACATTGTATGGTATATTGTGACTATGGAGGTCTAGGTTCCAGGACTTAACGTCATTTAATGAGGTATCTAGTGCAGAGGTCGTAACTAACAGCTTGATGTAGTAGGCTACACCCCATCGATTACAAGCTGTTTACAAGCTGGAGGATACTGGTGGTGCAGATATACTTGAGACACGGGGTTATACTCAATTACAAGCTGGAGGATACTGATGGTGCAGATATACTTGAGAGACGGGTTTATACTCAATAACAAGCTGGTAGGTACTTGTGGTGCAGATATACTTGAGACACGGGGTTGTACTCAATTACAAGCTGGTGGGTACTTGTGGTGCAGATATACTTAAGACACAGGGTTGTACTCAATTACAAGCTGGTGGGTACTTGTGGTGCAGATATATTTGAGACACGGGGTTATACTCAATTATAAGCTGGTGGGTACTTGTGGTGCAGATATACTTGAGACACGGGATTATACTCAATTACAAGCTGGTGGGTACTTGTGGTGCAGATATACTTAAGACACGGGATTATACTCAATTACAAGCTGGTGGGTACTGGTGGTGCAGGTCTACTTGAGACACGGAGTTGTACTCAATTACAAGCTGGTGAGTACTGATGGTGCAGGTCTACTTGAGACACGGGGTTGTACTCAATTACAAGCTGGTGGGTACTGATGGTGCAGATATACTTGAGACACGGGGTTATACTCAATTACAAGCTGGTGGGTACTGATGGTGCAGATATACTTGAGACACGGGGCTGTACTTAATTACAAGCTGGAAGATACTGATGGTGCAGATATACTTGAGACACGGGGTTGTACCCAATTACAAGCTGGATACTACTGGTGGTGCAGGTCTACTTGAGACATGGGGTTGTACCCAATTACAAGCTGGATGATACTAATGATAAAGCACTACTAAAGATAGGGCCCTAAATTGTGTTACTTTATGTTTGCCGTTTAGTATCTATAAAATTAATGGTAAAAGGTTTGATTGGTGTGTATGTTTAAAATATAAGTTAGTTCTGATGTCATGGGTGACCTGGGGGTCTAGGGGTAAGGTGTCAGACTTCTGTGCTGGGGTCCGGGGTTCAATCCTTGGTCCCGACACAGATTTATCTGATTGCCAAACCCTTCCTTCACCTCTGAAAAGACTTGTATTAATCACAGCTTGTGAATGTATGGAATGCCAGACCTCCACCGTGGTTCGGATCTCACGTTAAACTGAAGGTCCTCCATTTCATCTCACAATCATCCTACCACTACACACTAGCGTAAGTGCGTACAACCCGAACGGGTAGTAAGATATAGTGCTAATAATAATAATAATAATAATAATAATAATAATAATAATAATAATAATAATAATAATAGTTCTTATGTCCATTTATTGTAGAAATAGTGGTACTAAAAAGTGCACTCAGAATATGTACAGCTAAATAACATTTAACCATTATCCAATCCACGATGTTCTTATAACAACTTACTCTTAATTGATATTGAAACCCTATCTTTGACCATACATTTGGTGGGAAACCCTTCTTGGAAATATTGGTTCACAGAGTAAAAAAAACAACAACTCGTTAACTTCTTTATTATTATAATAATCGATAGTATCGATGTCAGAGTACGCCTCTTCTTTTATAAAGGGCGGGAGTGGTTGGTATCTGATAGGTTTAGTTACAGCCATTAATCCCTATTTCAAGGGGGAGGCGGTCTTACAACGAATATATCGGGGCGATCAGAAATCAACGTGATACTTCAGTGGAGCAAAGGCCTGGAAACATCTTTTATTATAGGCCTAAGGAAGTTTTGTCTACCTGTGATGTCAAGGCAAGTCAAGATAGGATTTCTCATGTTAATGTAGTTACGTTTTATTTGGCGTGTTTTAAGGAAGTCTTTGAAAGAAAAATAGTAAATTCTCATCTAATGCCGCTATGTTCATGACAGATAATAATAATAATAATAATAGCACCGCGTCTTACTACTCTTTCGGGTTATACGCTTAAGTACTAATTACTCTAATGGGTTAGGAATTGGGAAGATTGAATTTAGAGGAAGTGAACCCACATTTGTGTGGAGGGAGAGTGGAAAACCATTCAGGAAAAACCACTCCCAATTCACCCGACCGAGATTCGAACCTTAATCTCCCCGTCCTCAGCAGTCTGGCTCAACAGCAACCAGTGTGTTAGCCAACTACGCCACCAAGGCGGGTATGACAGATATTCAACAACAGTTGAGGTAATCAAGAAAATCAAACTCTATTGTTTCTAATGGAGCAATAATTTTAAATATGTTTAAAAAAATAGTTTTGCTACTAAAATTGCAGAAACACTGACCTTTCTTCACGTCCACTACATACCTCACGTTGGGAGCGACTAGTAATCAGATCTTGCACCTAATCAGTCAGCGACTGTACAAAAATCTAGAAACAG
Organism: Timema genevievae; assembly: GCA_902155825.1. NCBI lineage: Eukaryota > Metazoa > Arthropoda > Insecta > Phasmatodea > Timematidae > Timema > Timema genevievae. The sequence goes on along the minus strand of CABFWO010003111.1, from coordinate 62,512 downwards.
TATTGTTTGTTTGTTACGCATCCCCCGCCCCGGTTTATCGAGGTCAATTTTAGGACAAACACACAAATTGGCTGGTCGGGTTGGTGAGGGGGGGGAGAGGGAAGGTGGTAGCAGTGATGGTATGGCATGCTTGCGTGCACTACACTACATATTAGCTGTTCTCTACCACCCCTTTCACCCGTTTAAATAGTCCTCCCCTTTCCCCTTAACCCTCTTCACTATGTCGCTCTGAGATCTTTAATTCAACTCATCTGCTGCGTTGCGTATGGTGCAGACGGTCAAATACCACCAATCGTGGACCAGGGTATAAACAAAACAATTGAAAAACAAGTCTACAATCAGAAGCGTTCAATAACCCCACGTTGACCCTCAACGGTGGTCGAATGGTCTAAAGCAGAGGTCGGCAAACCCTTTTGTGTCTAGATCGACTTTTAAAATTTTTATAGCTCCCGCAATCACCCATCCTTTTTCCACTTTTTTTTTGTCCTTAAACATTATATTTCATTATTTAAATTCAATATCCCCGCTTCGGTGGCCGCGTGGTCTAAAGCAACAATCTCACAGTAGATTAGACTGCCGATGATGGAGAGATCAAGATTTGAATCTCGGTCAGGTGTACTGAATTTTCCGAAAATGGTTTATCACTTTCCATCCCTGCAAATTTGGGTACACTTTCTCTAAATATAACCTTTCTAATCCATAAAATTATTAGTTATTCTCACATGGCCATACAACCTTAGTCGTGCGTTCTTTATCCTTTCCTGGTCTGGTTCTTCCTTTACGCTTATGTTCCCTTATACGCTTATGTACTATAATTAAGCTAATGGGTCAGGGATGAGAAGGGTTGAATTTAGAGGAAGCATACCAGCATTTGCGTGGAAAGATAGTGGGAAACAATTTAGGATAAACAACCCTAATTGCACCCGACAGCTCTCAAAATACAATTTGCCCGTCATCAGCAGTCCAGTCTATTGCGAAAGCACCGCCTTAGACCATGTAACCGTATTTGCTGGTCAAATAGACTCAAATATCGATTTTTAACGACGATGTAGTTTTATTAGGCGATCAACTAGTTGCCAGCCCTTCGCGATAAACTGGACTGCCGAGATGACGGGGAGAACAGGGATTGAATCCTGGTCGGATGGAATTGACGGTGATTTTCCCTGGATGTTTTCCAAATCTCATATGAGGAAAATTCTGGTACACTTCCTCTAAATTTAACCCTCTTATTCCCTAGTCCACTAGCGTAATTAGTATATATGCGTATAACCTGAACAGGTAGTAAGAAGTGGCGATAAAGATGATAATAATAATAAATTGTCCCCCGCTTGAGGGTTGAACCAGAGACCTCCATGCTCACCAAACGCGTGAGACCAGCTCAGTCAATCTGTTGGGCTAACTACTAGATACGTGGGGGATAGTTGAGCATTAACACGCATGCGTGAACATCCCCGTTCCACTGACCGACTCTTAATAATTGTTATCAGTCAGTGAACTTGTTAGCACCGACCCACCCCCCTTCTCTTCCTTCTGGTCACTCTAAAGCTTACCATACACGTTCGAATCCGTTCACACCTACAAATAAAATCTACACTGGATATCATCGTTGAGGTAACTGCTTGATCACTATTGGCAAACAGCGTTGTCAATCTCTCGTTTTCATGCGGTCAATCGCCCATCAAATGTAAGACAATTTTGGCAACGCTGTAGTCGAGCTTACCAATAGCCCCTTCTTACTCTAGCACACCGCCTTCAGACATCACTGAGAGCGAGGAGATTTGGCAACATTTAACTGAGAGAGAGCGAAGATAAAGCTTTTTTTCCATAAGACCTGCACTTCCCTCGGCAATGATGTTGAGTGTAGCTTGAAAGAGTCAAAAAACCCCAACGAAATATTCCATCAATTTTGTGTGTGTGTGTGGGGGGGCAGCCGAATCAAGGGTTTGGCTCCTAGCGAAGTAAGTCAACCTCGGTAGTCTTGGGGTAAATTGCTCACCTCAGGATCCGATTATCGTCGGTTCAAACCCAGCCGGGGTCGATGGATTTTTACTGAGCGATAAAAATCTGTAGCACAACTTTCTTCGGAGGGGAAGTAAAGCTGTCAGTCCCATGTTGAACCCTGGAAGGTGTGTGTAAATACCTTGCCTGGCCAAATTGGTTGGCCCTTTCTCTCTCACTCATAGAAATTCTCGTGTGCCGATATAATCAGTCGGTTCAGAAAGTGCACGTTATATACCTAAAAATAAACAAATGAAATAATAGTTAATGGATAAAATCAGCTGGTAAGATGGATAAGATGGAGGATCAGAATCGATCATCTGGCTGGATTCGAACGTGTGTGGTCAGGATTGAGACGTTTCGTAGAAGGTTTTTTGCAAACTATTTAGCTTAATTTTTTTTTCTGGGAATAATAGTTCTAGGCATTTTAAAATGATTTTAAATAAATTCATAGGGTGGGATTAAAACAATTAGACGATTAGTATATTGAAAAGTAACAATTTAGTTGAACAGTAAATATTCACAAGCTAAATAAAAGCAAAATAAATACTACACATTTTCACACTTTGAAGATAGTGTTACTCAGTTGAGCTCTACTGGACTTCAGGCAAACCTCAGCACGTTGTCCATCACCTTCCTCATCAAAGATCGTCTAACTGTTTCCACCCCATTCTGTATAGTGGCGAATCCAGTCATCTCTTGTCAGAGCAGAGCTGTGTTCGACTCAACAGCGAGATCCGGCTCTTAGTACCAATGAGATCATGTTATTATGAACGTGTATGTCCAGCTTTTGGTCTTAATTAAACCTCGCTCTAGAAGTGACCGGCCCTATCCGCCCGTCAGCACTCCGGTTATACGTCGACTGCAGCGGAAACGATAAAACAATATAAACAGAGAAGCGGTGGCTGGGAGGGAGGAAGAAACTTAAAAATAGAGATAGACAAAGAAGATTAACCCTTTCTCCCGCCCTATAAAATATAACATGGATAGTCAGGTAGAGAGAGAGAAGAATGAATAAACGGATGGAGAAGAAGTAACCGATGATCGTAAAATGTGTGTGTCGTAAACGTGACGTGACGTCTGTGACGTCATAGATTGAACTAGGGTGCTACAGTGCCTTTTTTTAAATCTTTTTTTTTTAGCTCCTCCTCTTACTACCCATTTGGGCTACTACGCATATGTAACTAATTAAGCTACAGGTTTAAGAAGAGTAAAGTTGAATTTAGAGAAAATGTATCCACATTTGCGTGGATGGGGAGCTCAGCTCAGTATATATAAATTTAAATATATTTATTTCATTTTTAACAATACTTCATTTTTACAGTGTTAAGTTATATAATATCTCCAATAGTTGAAGAGATATGATAAAAATTGAAAATTTCCGCTTGTCTAAAGTACAGTTAATTTCATTTTTATGGGAAAATGAGATTTGTCATTTTTTTTGTAAAGTGAAACAGTGCCCAGGTAAAGAATTTAATCAAAATCGTTAGGGCTGGTTACGAAAAAATGGATTTATTCCCTTATTACTCTTCTGTAAAATACCCTTAGTTAAATGTTTAGATATATAATTATTAAAAGTCCTTGGGGGAGTCTTATGAAAACCACAGATACAAAGTTTTAGCCTGATCGGTGAAATGGTTTTGACTCTAGGTCTAGTTACAAACAGACAACATCGTGAAAACCCCTTCTTTTGTTTCAGGGTGTCATAAAACATTGAAATTTATAAAAATCTCAATTTTTTTTTACGATCACAATACCTCCTTTTGCTATGAGGTCAAGGAAAAGTAACTAAATATTTGAGTAAATGTTGAAATTTCGATATTTAACATGCTTTTTTAGACAAAGAGAATTTATTCAACACCTACATATTTTAGACTTAATTAATGATATATCCCACAAGGGATTCAATTAGTGACCTTTAATACAAATATAGAGAGGGACAAAGAAAGATACAGGCATACAGATAAACTAAAAGAACAATAGAGAAAGAAAGAAATCGTATGAGAGACGAATATAGCATGAAAGAAAGAAATGTTAGAAAAGGGTTCCACTGTAATAAAGCGGCAGAGGGCGGAAGGGAGGAGATACCCTTATGATATAGTTATATCGTTCCCTTAATCGATTCCCAGTAAAAAAAAAGAAGAGAGGGGGAGAAGAGGGTGGATATTTAAAAACAGTCACGATGGATTAATTATTATTTTAATAGAGATGAACCAAGTTAAGGAAGATGAGAGACGAACGAGAGAATAATAACAACAGAGGGAGGAGACATCTTAATTGTAGGAAATAATGAAATAAATAACTAAACAAACAAGGGAAGGGTGTTGATGAAAAACTTTTACTGGAACAAAATTTATGAACCGGAAAAAAAAAATGAAGAAGGAAAAGAAAGGTAATTAATCGTTGTTGATAAATGGTTGTGTATACTCTTTTTGATAATCCATTTTACGACGCTACAGTCACAATTGCTTAGTCTTTAATTATTATTATTATTTTTAATTGCATGCTCTATGACTACTAGCTCTCGAGTTAAGGGGGGAGGAAGGGGGAAGCATTATTTGCAATTTCCTGCCACCCCCTCACCCCCTTTTCTACTCACATTAAACTTCGGATAAACAGATGGTAATATGTGGCCTGTTACCACTTTGAGATGAACGTTTTTTGTGAGGTGTGTAAATGTATTAATGTATTCAACGGTTTCTTCCTTGTCTCCTCTAAGCTTAGAGTTATAAATGTTTAGAGCAGTTTTCTCCAACCTGATGGGTCGTGACCCAATTCGGGATCGTGTCATTTTTCGGGTGAGGTCAAAACTCTTGTTGAGGTTGAAGCTTTGTGTTTACTTTATTAAATGATTATAGGAAGATACGAGATTCAAATAGAATTGTCGAGTGGTTAAAATAGTTATAAAAATTGTTAAGTCACTGCTTAAGTTGGGTTTTCACACCAAAAAAGTGAACAATAGCAAACATTTTTTATTCGTGCTCGCCGATGTTTGCTCTTGTTCACTTTAAATGCTCACCTTATGTCCAAGCTGGAGCGAATATGCAGTTTATACCTGTGCTTTCGTCGGCTCATTTGTGGCCTTTAAGAAACGTAGACATTCGAATGAAAAACATTTATGTCATAAACTTTTTATGTGCCTATTTCTAAAGTAATTTTGAGCCTCTATTCCCACTTTCTCCAACATATTGGCTGACTCTGCCCAAGAACACCTCTTGTTTATTCTTATTTTTATAGTATGAAACAGTAGAGTTCCATAAAAAAACAGGCTGGTCTATATAGGCATCTTTAAGTTTTAAAACTTTTTCATTAGAAAAAATTATTAAAATTAAAAAAAATTAATATTTCAACATTTAAAAATAAAAACCTTAACTGTACTACACCACAAGCATTTCAACCATAAAATAATCCCCGTTCACGTTAAAATGGCAATAACAAATCATTTATTTAATGTACCGCCATTCCCCCCAAATCTTTTTAGAACAAGAGCGAGCAAATATCTGCTTGATCGATCGCCAACCGGTAAACACAACGTACGATTATTGAGTGAGAATGCAGTAGTTTCGTGTTCAGGTGAGTGGCGCTGCTAGCACAACTTACAGACTACACACTGGAATCGTTGATTCTCTTTTGACACATCTTAGTTGCATTCGTATAATCACTATCCAAGCAAATTATATCAGTTAAATCCAGCATGTGAGCTTAACATCACGCTCGTTTGGTTTGTCGATGATGAGATCAGGATTTAAATTCCAATCAGAGTAACTGAGGGTGGTTTGTCCTAAATGGTTTCCCCTTTCTCCCTCCATGCAAATGAAGGTAAATTTATTTTAAATCATACCTACTCCACAAGTGTATTTAAATAGTATAGCTTGGATGGGTAGTAAGACTAGGATATGAACATAAAGAGTCTCGAAGACAGAAATTGTGGTCAAACCCTGTAAAAGGTTGGAGACCACTGATTTAGAGTTTAAAAAGTAAATAAAAATATGTTTCTTGTTTAATAAGGAGCGTACCTGCTTCGGTGGCCGCATGGTCTAAGGCATCAATTCACAATAGACTAGACTGCCGATGACAGAAAGATCGGGGCTCAAATCTCAGTTGAGTGTTCAGATGGTAGTTTTCCCTAAATGATTTTCTACTCTCTCTCCACGCAAATGCTGGTATAATTCCTCTAAATTCAACCTTCCTTATACTTAGCTCACTTGCGTAGTTAATATATATGTGTATAAGCTGAACAGGTAGTAAGACGCGGTACTAAAAAAAATTAGACTAAAAAAATTGTTTTTCTGATATATATGTGTGTGTGTGTGTGTGTGATTATATTTGTGTGTAAGGGTGACCTGGTTTTCTAGGGGTAAGGTGTCAGATTTCTGTGCTGAGGGTCCGGGGTTCAATCCTCGGTCCCGGCACAGATTTATCTGATTGCCTAAGCCTTCCTTCACCTCTGACAAGACGTGTATTAATCACAACTTGTGAATGTGTGGAATGCCAGGCCTCCACCGTGGTTCGGATTCCACGTTAAACTGTAGGTCCTCCATTTCATCTCACAATCACCCTACCATTACACATTAGCGTAAGTGCGTATAACCCGAACGGGTAGTAAGACGCGGTGCTAATAATAATAATAATAATAATAATAATAATAATAATAATAATAATAATAATAATATTTGTGTGTACAAATGTCACGAAGCTATGCAGTGAGGTGTTCGCCGGTCACACCTGGACACACACATATACACACGGAGACAGATGTACCGTGACAATCCCGGAGCGCTCACGAATCACACGCCGTGTGTTCTAACCTCGAAACGTGGGTCGATTGGTCGTGTTGGATTCGCCCTGACTAGCGGGGCTGCTCTTCAGCCAGTCCAATCAATCATTTCTAGAACGAGAGGACGATTCTTGATTGTCACAGTCACAAAGACAACTGATACGTGTCAGTTGAACAATGGGCTATATCCACGGACAGAAACGGAGAATTGTCGTATATCTCGAACCATGTGCAAAATCAGAGATCTTCAATTTGGAATTTAATAAAGAATCTTTTGATTACTAACTAGTCCGAAACAAATCCTATTCGAATATTTTAAAGTGAAATATTTTAAAAATTTAATCTGAGTCGAATACTTTAAAATGAAAATGGTTCGAATCGAATCCTAATGGAATATATTAAAATGAGAATTTTTCGAATTGAAACCGAATTTGAGTATTTTATACTGAAATAATCTCAAATAACAAAATAAAAAAATATAAACTCTTAATGTATAGTCCAATAAAAATTAAAGTCAATAAACTGTGTCCAAATAACTACTTGATTTGAAAAAATATTACTAAAATTCACAAAAATCAAATAGCGAGTGTTATTATTATTTGCTGAATTATTTAAAGAAATTAAATTAATAAATATTTGACTTTTGGATTAAAATTTTGAATTAAATTCCATCGAATAAAAAATCTTGATCAATTTGGATTTGAAATCTTGAATCCAATACGAGACCTAACTAGATTTTTATTCGGATTCGAAATTTCGAAGGCTTCCGCAGTTTTATATTTCTTACCAAATGTATTTTTGATGATTCCCCCACTTTCCTCTCGCCCAAGACTGTTTGAATGCTTATACTTATAGGGTAGATACGAATAAGGCAACATTTAGGTAAAATGGAACCGCGTTTCCGTGTAAGCTAAAGGAAACCATTTAGGGAAAATCCCACTAATAAACATAAGATTTCCTGAATATATCTCTACCCAATATGTATTTACATATATCGGAGCCAACTGAATTTTCATTTAAAATAATGGGGTAAGATTGATCTAAGATGAATTTTGAGAAAATAGTTGAAGTTTGGGGGATAAAAGGGGAGGGGGAAGCATTTATGGAAGCCACATAAGCCACAAGAGGCCTTTCATGAATATAATTGAAAAAAGGAAATGGTCAACCATTTGATAAACACATATATGTGAAGAATTCTTATGGGCATTTTTTTGTAGTAAGGAATGCTTTGCTATGAATCTTTAATCAACTAAATTTTTTTTTGTAAAATATCATTATCATCATCATCACGACATTTCAATTTATAATGAAGGGGGGGAAAATTTACTCATTAAATAACTAGAGTTCTTTGCAATGAAGAAAAAATGTCATCCCACATTTTAAAATTTTATGGAAAAGAGACAACATAGCAGTTACTTAAATATCAGCCACAACGAATAAATACTAACCGAACCACTCAAATCTCAAAATTAAATAAATAACTCCTCTTATTTGTTAGTATAAGTGAGGAAATACAAAATAACCTAAATTAAATATTAATTACAAAAATAAATAATTAATAAGACACCGACTTTCCATAAAACCGAAGAAAAAAAATCATAAAATCAAATTCTTAAGTCCCAAAGAAAAATATATTATTTGCACTTACACCTCTTTTCACAGAATATAATAGGAGCATATATATATAATTTCGTAAGGATTTATATATTAATTAGGAAATTTATGAGGTTCCAGTATGAGAAAATAACTCATTTTGCCGATCTCCAGCTTAGGAACCCAGGCCAAATAAAACTTTTCCTCTAGCTTGCACTCAAATTCCTAAACGTTTCTATAAGTTGGCACCTGTATTTATTTTGATTTATTCAAGGAATTTAACGTGGACTTTTTGACCTGACTGATTATATCAGCACACGAGAATTTCCATCAGTGACAACCAAAGGGTCTACCAATTTTGGCAGTACAGGTAACTTTTGTGTATCTTCCAGGGTTCTTTTACATACCACAATCAGCATCGGATTGACGGCTTTACTCCCTCTGAAGAAAGTTGTGCTATGGATGTTGTACCACGTGGTTATTTGGTGCGAAATATAGTCTACATTAAATTTTGAAAACTATTAGATTGGAATAGATCTGACTATCTCTATTAATTGATAGAAAGGGATGTGTAAAATACAATCGTTACAGTTGCAAAGCGTCATACGTTAACATACGTTTCTGTCAGCATGTGATCTTCTGTGGCACTCAAGCAGATTCTGATCGGTATTTTCTGCAAACTTGTGAAACAAGCTTAATACCTTTTTGAAAATGACTGCAATAAATTTCTGATTCTCCTTTCTCTTGGCAGATATATCCATTGGTATCAAGGTGACTCTGTGGGGGTGACACCGTCTTCTGACTAACATTCAGGTGGTCCAACACGTCACCCGGTCCACAGTAGCCAGACCCCCCCCCCCCCT
>CABFWO010003111.1:16662-53243 GCA_902155825.1 Timema genevievae | reverse complement strand
CCCGGCTTGACCCCCCCCTCCCCCCGCCCCATTTTTTTACTCTTTCCCTTCCTTTTAAAACGTTCATCATCATCAATCATATGTGATTGGGTCCACGCGGGAGATAATCACCCTGTACCCAGTAATATTATGATCTCTCTTACGACGCGAAGAATGTTGCGCGCGCATCGACTTAGGAAGAGGGATAAAATAAAAAGCTTTCTTCAGACCTGTCTTTTTTTTATATTCCTGTTTTACTACAAGTCCAATTTTCATAGGAAGAGCCTTTTAGATTATACAAACACATTTTTTTTGGTGGTCAACGTTGATTATTTACTATTTCATTGGCACTATTCTATAAGTATTGCTCATATATGTATAAAAAGTGACTGTTCCATATCAAATGACCTGACGCATGAAAACATGAAAGTAGATTTAGTAAATCTTCTAGCTGTCTAATACTATAAGGTTCTCATTATTAAAATTGTACTTTATTAGACTGAAATAAGCTAGAAAAACAAACAAAAAAGCTTTAAGACAGGGATCTAGGAAATGAGAGTTCAGGCCATTGTCTTTGAAGTTTTTGTATCAAAACATTATTTTGGTCAAAATAAAATAATTATCCAGTAGAAATATATAATTTAGTTTTATTCATTGGTTTATATCAACAGTTGTTGAATATCTGCCATAAGCATAGCAGCATTATATGAGAAACCTTTATATGACAAGAAAAAGTAGTCATTAAATTCCAGGACCCCATCGACAGATATTCAAGAAATGTTGATATCACCATGTGAAGAAAACTAAACTATATGTTTCTACTGAAAAAAGATTGATTATTTGAAGGAGAGTGGGTAACCATTTAGTAAAAATCCACCCCCCTTAAAAGACCCAACCATGATTAGAACCAAGATTTCCCCGTCATCAGCAGGCCAATCTAAAACGATAGCAACGCTTTAGACCATCCAGCCACTGCGTCAGAATTTTATTGCCTCTGGCCCCTCCTGAATTCTACATGAAAAACACTTCTCTTGATTTCAACCAAGGACCATCTTTGAGCGCTCTTTCTTGACTCTTCCTTCCCATCCCCCCCCTTGCCATTTTATTGTTGTTGCGTATATATACTGTTTTTATTCTGACGTGATGTTTAGTGATACAGAGAAAAAAACACGCTTGCACAAGCGGCAAAGCAGCCGAAATATATTCAGCGAGCGTTTTACCCACTTCTCCTGAACTGGTGAAACTATCCTTCACCACGAAAATTCGTGACATCTAGTTGTGCACCGTCGGTCTTCTTTTGTCTACAGTTTTTTTTTTATTTCTTTACACAGCACATACAAGTACACAGAAACCTCTCCCTAGTACACACATGACCAAAAAGAAAATCGTGATTTTTTTTTTAACTCAAAGCACTGAGTGTTGAATTTAAATAGATTCTTCTGTCGCAAGTTACCCCTCCCACAAGACGTTTTGTATTCTAGATCAATTCGATTTCATCCAAATGTTACGCCAACATTTTATTTTTTTTGAGCCGCTTCCTAAAATAGCTTTTTGAAATGACTGTAGATGACGCATCATTGTCTGAACTCCTGACGATATTGGATGTGTCAATACCAGTGAATTGAAAATGAAACTTCTTTACTGAGAATAAAAAAAATTACGGTGCACCGCAGAGACTTTATCTCTCTTTTCTTTTTACCTTAAAATAAAATTCATTTACTGAAATATGATATGATTTATGGAACAAAATAATATACATTGTGGAATATAAATTCCACCAAGGAGCATAAGTTAATAATACACACTGTTACAAAAACATTGGTAAAATAGTAACATCTCTGCCCACCAAAGATCATGGCAATCAATTTAATATTTTAGATCCGCCTTGGTGGCGTAGTTGGCTAACGCGCTAGTCGTGTTGAGCTCGACCGCCGAGGACGGGGAGATCAAGGTTCCAATCTCAGTCAGGTGAACTGGTGGTGGTTTTTCCTAAATGGTTTTCCACTCTACCTCCACGCAAATGCGGGTTCGCTTCCTCTAAATTCAACCCTCCCAATTCCTAATCCATTAGCGTGATTAGTACTTAAGCGTATAACCCGAACGGGTAGTAAGACGCGGTGCTAAATATTATTATTAATTTAATATTTTAAAGAGCTGAAAAACCATTAGATAAATATTTGATTATAGCTCAGAAACAATTAGTTTAATACAAATATATTTTAAATAAAAGATTTTCATTCTTAACAAATACTATAACTCTACAAAGATAAGTTATTTCATATCTCAAATAATTGCGGAGATATCAAAGTTTAATATTTTCGCTAATGTAATAAAATTCCTTAAAGTCATTTTCACTGGCAAATGAGGAACACCATTTTGTATGTAATATAAAACATTGCCTAGATACAAAATTTAATCAAAATCGTTGTAGTGGATTACTAGAGCATCAAATTTTTCTCTTTATACCTTTTTCTAAGCTACCCTTATTTGTAGGGTGAGATATCTAGTTTCGAAAACTCTTCGGGGGAGCCTCATGAAAAACCTAGACTCCAAATTTTAACTCAATAAATATTTTGAGTTGAAAATTTTTAATATCACAATACTTTTCTCTCCGAAGGTGTAGAGAAATTAAAATTTGTAAGACTTGTTGAAAATCTAAGAATTTTAGATAAGTCAAATATTCTGTTAAATAATACCAGAGAAAAGATACCAAAAATATGAGTTCGCTTGCTAATTACAATGTCATCCAGACGTAGTATTTCTTTATATATATGCTTCAAGTCTTACCACCCGTCCAGGCTATAAGAATATTCGCACTAATGCAGTAAGGATGAGGAGGATTTATATTCAGAGGACATTTACACGCATTAGAGTGGGAAACCCTTCTTGTAAATAACTTCTCAGTAAGCCTACACCCGTCTGGTATTCGAGTTCTTGACCTCTAAGTACCTTGTAAACTAGGCTATGATATATTGACGCCTTTGTCCACGTGACCACCGGTGCAGAAGGAGTGGTTTCTTACATACCAAGAAGATCCTTTTCTCTTCCACATGTGGGTGGACCTTTGAAACAAGTTAAAACTTTCCTTCCTTGTTATGAGTCTTGAGGGGTGTATAGGGGGTGTTTTATCTTGCAGGGTTGAAGAGGTAAAAGGGTTAGAAAGGATGAAAAGATGGAAAGGGGGTGGGGGTGTTTAAGGAAGGGAGAAAGTTTTATATAAGATCATAACAAAGTCCGAACACGACCCTATTTTGAGGGAGCATTTAGGTGAAAACTTTCTGCCCTTAAAAATAAAAAAAGTTCGGACTACAAGGACACTTCAAGAAGGTTGGTTGTCCTGTTAAGGATCCTTAAGACGATCCTATCTACATGCAAGCTTTTAACATTCCCAAGCTGCGCAAAAAATACTTTGAAAATTAATCATAATAAATATAAATTTTTTGAACTCATGAATATATTTATATTTTCATTAGGTCTTCTTTCTTCTTTAAAGGCCTTTGACCTGTTCCATTCCAAGGGCTTTAAAGGATGTCCTTCCATATTTTCCCCTGTCTTCCAGGTCTTCTCCTCCCTGGAGATCTTTCGTATCTTGCTATTTTGACCATTCTGTCTTCTTGCATCCTGTCAATATGTTAGTTCCATTTTCTCCTACGTGAAGCTAATCCATTCAGTGATGGGATTGATTTGAGAAGATTCACTCAATGTTCTCATTTATTTCTCTGTCTAGAAGTGATTTATTCCTGATTTATTTAATAAGGTGTGGATAAATAATTATTAATTGTAATAATACTACACGTTTATGTACACTCCGTTTACCCTGAGAGGTAAGCTCTAAGAGGTAAGATAGGGTCATAGTGTAATACGTTAAGGTAAGACTGCTTCCGTTCAACATAAATAAAGTGTAAATAAGTAGAAAAAATAAGATTAAAAATAATTGTGTTCTTTTTTTCTTTATTTATCTTGTTATTTGTAGTAGATCGTTAAATAATCATGTCTCATTTATTTAAATACAAGTTTTTTAGGTAAATTTACATAATAATTTAATAAATGTGATTGACTTTATTGATGATATCAAGCTTCTGTTGTAACAACAACAACAATAATAATTATCACCGTCGTGCGTATCAACAATTCATGACCTCATCATTAAAATGGTGCCAGAGTATGGGAGGGGGGAAGGGGGGCGAGGGGGAGGAATAAAATATAACAACACAAACCTCGTAATTCTAGAATCACGATTGTGACCCTATTGGTTGTGGGAAGGCCCCATTGTTCGATTTCACATAAAACCAACGACGCTACTGTGGCAATGCTTTCTTCGTTGAATTTACTCTAAGAATCATCTGTAAATTTGACAAAGAAAGGTTCACTGGGGTGAGAAAGACAATATTGTGGTATTTCACCCTCCATCCAGGCGAATGCCAATGCTTTATCAGTTTGTTCTTTAAAGTTACAACAACATTCTCATAGGAATGAGCCTTTTAACAAATAAAAAACCTATTTTTCGTGGCAAAAATTGATAACATTTTACTACACATTAAGAGTGTTGTTTTATAAATATGTATAGTATCGTTATAGTATTTTAGTTTATTTCCTACATGTGTTTGCTAAAAGATTAAACATATCATTTTAGATAAACTATTTGAGATAAATTTAGTTAGTAGGTATATTTTGGTTCTATAAGGGTGGGAATAAAAATGTAGACTTACTTTGTGCGATACAAATAGATTGCAAGCCAAATGGGCTGGATTTCAATCACCATGCGGGAGGTACCTGGTGTTAATATTCTCCTTAAAAAATAATTAATCAAAGTGGATACTAACAATCTATGAAAATACAAATACTTCCTATTCCTTCCCTCCCACTTCCCTTGATCCACGTTTCACTACACTTCAAGAGTATTGGTCAGTTTGTCCTAAAGGGGTCAAATATTGAAGAAGTTAACACGCATTTGCGCTGGAAGGGGGGAAGGGAGAGTGATAAACTATTATGGAACTACATCAGTATATTAAAACTGGATTCAAAACTCCTCCACGTCAATTTAAAACCACACAAGACGAGGTTGATGCCTTTGTATGAGTGCGCTTTGGTACAGATGTACAATTTGTTATTTCAACCAAATATTAATTTTTTTATTGACCTAATCTCATTACTCACTCAGACTTTACGTATTAATTAAGTTAATAGAATAGGGAGGAGAAAGATATAGCTTAAGATATAATGTACCAACATTTGGATCGAGAGAGATCGGTAGAACATTTAGGAAAATCACCCTCAATACACTTGACCTTGATTCGAACACCGATCTCCCCGTAATTGGCAATCCAGTCAAACACAAGAGTGACGCCTTAAGACGAGACCACCAAAGTTATCAGCAATTAAAAAAGGAAGTGATTTAAAATAGGAATTATTATATTTCACTATGATTCACTGACACAAAATGAATCTGCAGGAAAACAGAATTCTACGCACGTCAAACATAGACAGAAACGGAAACTATACAAGAAATACTGGAAGTTAAGGCTCATTTCTCTCCAAAGCCATTGACGTCAAGAAGACCGCCCCCCATACCTTCCAACCCTCCCTAAGGCATGCGTTTGTCATTGTTTTTAAGGTCCTCTGAGACTGACAAGAGTTCTACCCGCAACTAGATTATGTAATAAGGAGAGACTCAACTTACAATTTCAGCCGCGTGCACGCACACAAGCACACACAAGCACACACAAGCACACACTAGCTAGCAAAGTTTTAGTTAGGTTGAGGAAGGGTCTACGGATTGCTTACAATGTTTTAGTGGGCCTAGTTTATATTAAGGGAAGAAGTTTAGTTAAAAGACAAGAGAACTCCTTTCCCCCTGGCCCCCTCCTCTTCACTCATCCTCAAACTTACCCCCGCATTTCTCCTCTTTTGAAAAGAAACTTTTTGAAATGTCTTGGGGAATGAAAGTTAACTCTCTTTTACAGCCGGAGAATAACAGTTACTGTGGAAGCTTTTTCCTTGTCTTTAAAAGCAAAAGACAAATAAATGTGTCTCTTGTGGAAGCAACATAAGTGTAAAGTATTGCTACAATTAGAGGGGTTTTTTTTGGAGGGGGAGAAGTGGTGTATTATTTTAGAGAGTGGGGGTTGTTTTCTTTGTGTTCTTGAGCAAGTATATTGTGCTCGGTAATGTTCAGTTTTATGAGGACTAGATGAATACATTTAAACTCCCCTAATTGTATCATTTACATTGGTCGTTTAAAAGGTCATTTGAGAAACTATGAGATTTGTGTTTTTTTTTAAATAAATTAATGTTTTAGAAATAAATAAATTTAAAGAACTCGCTTGAAAGAAAAACTCTTTTGGATACATTCGTGAAATAAAATTACCAAATTAGGATTGCAAAATAAATATAAGCAAATTAATAAAGAAAGATCTTGAACAAAAAAAGCTTGAGATTATAAAACAGTATTTAAATGTTTCTTAGTTAATTTATTTAAATAAATATTAAACATTACTTTTTTTGTTTGTCAGAATTTTTTGATTTTGTTGTAGTTATTCTGGTTGTAGTATATTCTAAGTTGTAGTATTAAAAATGATAAACATTTATATATATATAAAGGTTTATCTTATATATAAAAAACCGATATTTTTGAGCTATAAGCAATTTAATTCAGTTCTTGGAAAATGAATTTGATTCTTATGCTCTTTGAGGGACAATTATATTTCTCTTGTCTCAATTTTTCTGTAACAGTGTTACTAGTTCTTAATGACATAGAGTAAGTCAGTAACAACGCATATTATTTCATTTATGATCTTTGGTGTAATGTTTCTACAACATTGTATAGACCTAATATTTTGTTTCACAAATCTTAACAGATTTGAGTAAATTTATGTTTTAAGATAAAAGCGAGAGAATGTCTGTGCGATGCACTTTACCATTTATTTGATATTATTTTCAATATGGTGAGCACTTAAAAGGTTTTTCGTTCATTAAATCATGTCAAGTGATCAAAATTTAAAATTCTAAACAGTCGATCGGGTACCTAGGGCATATTTTTTTAAAATGTTTTTACATACTGTGAGACTGGTATCTTAAATCACGTAAACCATGGTTATTCTCAAGTAATGCTATGTACCACTGAAGAGATAATTAATCTGTTTAATCTCTAATTGAACACCAAGACAAAATATCAGGTTAAAATCCACAAAGAAGGTGTAGAAGGTATTTTTTTCGACTTGAAGTACAAAGCGTAATGGTAACATTACTAACATGGAGGGAGTGAGGTCTACTGTTCACAGAACTACTAGTAAGACTGTAGTAACGATAATAACATGGAGGGAGCAAGGTCTACTATTCACAGAACTACTACGAGACTGTAGTAACGATAATAACATGGAGGGAGCGAGGTCTACTCTTCACAGAACTACTAGTAAGACTGTAGTAACGATAATAGCATGGAGCGAGCAAGGTCTAATGTTCACAGAACTACTAGTAAGACTGTAATAACGATAATAACATGGAGGGAGCGAGGTCTACTGTTCACAGAACTACTAGTAAGACTGTAGTAACGATAATAACATGGAGGGAGCGAGGTCTACTGTTCACAGAACTACTAGTAAGACTGTAGTAACGATAATAGCATGGAGCGAGCAAGGTCTAATGTTCACAGAACTACTACGAGACTGTAGTAACGATAATAACATGGAGGGAGCGAGGTCTACTGTTCACAGAACTACTAGTAAGACTGTAGTAACGATAATAGCATTAGCAAGGTCTACTGTTCACAGAACTACTAGTAAGACTGTAGTAACGATAATAACATGGAGGGAGCGAGGTCTACTGTTCACAGAACCACAAGTAAGACTTTAATAAAGATAATAAATATTTGTCACGTGTTCCAAGAATGTGATATTTTATTGTACACCAAGCACAAGCTGTTTATTGGTAGTTTTGTTTTCCCTATCTTTTACAAACAACAAAAATGTTAAACTATATAAACCCCTTTGAAATCATTTGTTTGACAAAAGAGATCACTGTTGTTTTTCTTACTGTCAGTTTTTTTTTCTTTCAGAATCACAGTGTCGCCACACCCCTTAGGGGTTAAATATAAAGTGTAATTGTCCTCTTTGTTGAATACGCGGCTTCATTAGTTCTGATGGGACGCCCTTTTCACTCCCACCAACGTCCCTGTTGTAGTTACAGTTGAATTAATTGTATGTTGCCAGTGAAACAGTTCGGAACTAATTATAAAGGTGAGTTGGTTTGTTTTGACTTTAGGTAGACAGACTTTTGTCAAGATATTGTCTAGAAGCCTATGCATGTCACACATCTGTGGTGTTGTTTGTTTGTGGTTTTTTTAAAAATAGAAAACATATATAAAGTATCATGAAATATTCTAGTGAAATTTGTAATCCTCAAACAGATGTTTTTATTAGGTTTCTGCTCCATTTTTAAGCTCGACTGGGTTTTTGTTGGAAAGGAAATAATAGATAATACAATAAGATTTTATTACAGTCAAGTTTGATAGTATTTTATATTATTAGTGTTATTTTATAGGTATTGATAATATATAGAAAACAAAGTGACAGCTTTATATCACATGACTTGACGTATGAATAAGTGAGAGTAGATCTAACACATTTTCTATATATATTAGGCTGTTCCTTTGAAAATTAAACTGTATTGTCTCAGTGAAATTAAAACCACGTTGGGAGGTTTATATAGTAATTTCCATTGCTTCCAGGTTTTTGAAATATTTGTATTATCTCCCATTTTCTCTTGACCTTTCGGAGAAAGAAGTAGAATATTGTTATTGTAAAAAGAAAATATAAATCTAGATTTTATAGATGTTGAAGTTTCTGAGGGCAAAAGGTGAAATAATCAATTTTATAGAAATCAGTTCTAACGATTTTTATCAAATTTTGAATTTAGTCATTATAAACAAAATGGCAACTTTCATTTTCCCATGGAAATTAATTTGAGGGTAATTTACATAATGTCAATTTCCAATTTTGATCGTATCTCCGCAACTTTTTGAGATACGAAATAGCTTATCAATTTAAAGTTGAAGTATTATTAATATAAAAACCCTTTATCGGGAATATATGTTTATAAAACAAATATTTTCTAAGCTTCAAACAAATATATGATTTTTTTAGGTCTTTGAAATATTTAATTGAATGTTATGCTCTTTGATGGAAAAAGATTTTCCTCTTTTGTTAATATTTATGTAGCGGTGTATATTATTTCATTTATGCTTTTGGGTGGAGTGTTTCTGCAAATATGTATGTTATTTAGTTTCACGAATATTACGATATTTTTTAAAAAAATCTTTCTTTTAAGCTAAAAGATATAGTCTGTGAGGTGCACCATACCATTTTATTTTGTATTATTAATAGACCTATAATATTTTGATATATACTTACAATTTTCTTTTTAAAAAAAAGTGGTTCATGTTAATTATTTAATAAAGATGGGTCTGATACATTACCTTATAAAAATGAATCTTCAAATTTACTTATGAACCTCAAATCGTGATTTTTAATCTTAAATCTGAATCATATTCTTAGAAAACATCATAAACAGAACGATTCCTATCAAATTTCGCTGAAATTGGTCTCCGCATTTGGCAGTAATCATGAAACAGACAGACGTATTCGTCAAATGGTCGTGTTAAATAGCACCCCTCAGTCAATATTTATAAAAATCAATAAATTTGCCCACTGAGGATATTTAAATAAGTTTTTGGTTCAAAAAAGATGAAAAAATGGGAGTGTTTTTGTATTATTTATAATAGAACATATCTTTTTGCCAAAATGAATTAAATAATTCTCCAGTAGAAATAAGTTTAATTTTCTTCACGTGGTGATATCAATAGTGTTGAATATCTTTCAAGAGCAAAGCTGCATTAGACGAGAAAATTTTTAAATGAGAGAAAAATTTGTTATTAAATTCCTGAACACCCTCAATATATATTCAAGAATTGTTGAAATAACCATGTGAAGAAAATTAAATTATATATTTATACTGGAGAAATATTTGATTTATTTTGACCAAAAAAAGTTTCGATATAAAAACTGCAAAAATATTGCCTTTTCTCGCATTCCTTAAACCAAAATATTTGAGCTACCTTATTTAAAAAAATCTAGTTTCTTTTCCTGTCGGCTTAGTTTCATTTTCCTTTCTCCTTATTTCTATCTGTTCAATTGGCACTCCTCGCCTTTTCTCTTCCTGTAATTCTCACTGCTAGTGGCACACAAAAGACACAAGTACAAATTGCTAGGTAGTTACAGTGCGGTGGATAGCAAACAGGTGGTTGATGTCAGTACCGCCCGAATCCCCTCCCATACCCGACCACCCATCCGCCCCCCTCCTCTTCAATTTTCACCCTTCATCTCGCGTGTTTCAGTGACCAACATTAACGTTAAGTGGAAAGAAGAAGAAAATTAGGTGGTATTATCCGAGGTCTTTTAAAATGAGGATATTTAAATATATTTATATATGATATAAGTGATAATTTGAGTAATAGATTCACTCACATGGAGAAACACAAGTTCAATAAGAACCACATAGGTGGACTTGTTGTCTAATTGGCGAGCCCATTTTTATTTTTCTAACCGCATCTTACTACCCGTTAGAGTTACACGCGTATGTACTAATTACGCTAACGTGTTAGGAAAAAAGATGGTTGAATTTAGAGAATGTGTACTCCCATTTGCCATGGAGATAAAGTGGAAAACCTCTTTGTAAA
The DNA here is from genome assembly GCA_902155825.1 of Timema genevievae. Taxonomy (NCBI): domain Eukaryota; kingdom Metazoa; phylum Arthropoda; class Insecta; order Phasmatodea; family Timematidae; genus Timema; species Timema genevievae. The sequence continues at coordinate 42,532 of CABFWO010003111.1, read as the reverse complement.
AACCACCCTCAGTACACCCGACTGGGATTCAAACCTCCATCTCCCAGTCTTCAGAAGTCCAGTCTATTACTAGTGATGCCTTATACCTAGGGTGGTGATTTGGCCATAAAGTGTGGTGGTGAATTTAAATTTGACAGCTCTATCAGAAAAATAAACATTTTTCCTGACGGCGTGTGGTGGTAGAAACTTTATATTTCCTGCAAATCCTTGGAAACGAGAAGTTTGTCAAATTTCCCATTAAATTGTTCTACATTAGATCTGAACAGTTTCCATAATTTCCTTCTGAGGTAAGTTGTAACTGAGAAATCAATCTGTACATGTTTTGACTAAACTTGTTCAAACAGTATGTGTTGTTTAAAATGTTCAATCTCCTCATTGTGTGAACTTCTCATTCGCGGTATTTGTGATTACATTGGACATTATGTTGCCCACTTCTGCCTTAGACAATTCCACCATCAAAGTGGGTAAGCTAATTTATTCTAGTTTTCTGGCGATGAAGAGGTCAGGGTTCAAATACCACCCAGATTTCTTACTCGTAAACTGTTTTCCACTCTCTCTTGACGGTATCAAATACAAAAGTGCTGAGAAAAGCAAACGAAGAAAAGAAATTTGGAAAGGAATACAGCAAAAAAAAGAGTTAACACTAACCCATATGCTGAGATATGATAATTTGACGAAGATAACTATTGAAGGAGATGTGTTAAGGACAAATGAAAAATGGAGATCAAGTTGGAAGTACATGGATCAGATAGCAGACGATGTTGGCAGGGGAAGGTGCCAAGATGTAAAATACTTGTCCCAGGATAGGCAAAAGTTGATAGCTACAGAAAATCAATCACAAGATTGATGACCTAATAATGATAACACTCTCTTATCAAACAAATGCGAGTACATTTTTTCTGAATTTTAACTTTCTCATCCATAAACCATTAACGTAATATATATATATATATATATATATATATATATATATATATATATATATATATATGTGTGTGTGTGTGTGTGTGTGTGTGTGTGTGTGTGTCCAAACGAGTACTGAGACGCAGTAAAAAGAAGTACATTAGGCCAGTATCTGACAGCTGTTAATGAAGCTATTAGATATATTTGCATGTAGTCATACGTCAAGTCGTGTTATATTCAGCTGTTACTTTTTATAGATATTATCAAAACTTATAAAATAACAGTAATAATATAATGTTTCATTGTGAACCACGTCCTACCACCCAACCGGGAATAATATTACAATAATAGAGTAGTGATGAGAAAGTTGTAATTTAGAAGAAATGTATCTATTTTGTAAGTAGGGAGAAAAGGAAACAATAAAGTAAACCCTAGAGGGATTGGAGTCCAGCCCTCTTCACCAGCGGCAGTACTATATATTTCCAGAATGACGCCTTGGACATCGTGACCCCCGGAAAGAATGATTATTACCAAGAAACTAAGTAAGAACAAAATAAAACTCATTTCCCCTCAAAATGTGTGATGCTTGGCAAACCCAGTGTCCGCCACGTTAGCGGCTGCATAACAAAGTTCCACTTGGTTTGAGCCAAGGTATAAGGACCCTATCTCTGGTTGGCTCAAATTAGTGGCGATAATATATTCATACACATTTGGAATCCATGTGACAGTTTTCACATATTCTTCTTGGAAATATACTCAATTTGAGATTTGTAAAATTAAATATATTAAAATTATTGGTTATTTATAGGTACCTATATATACATATAAGCCTATAATAAATAAACTTAATCCATTTTAAGTTAGTAAATTTATTTGAATTAAAAATAAATCTATTTAATATATTATCGTTATAATAATGCTACAAAGAAATTTCATTGAATTAATAATATTTTCTAGGAGTATTTTTTTAATAAAAATAGATTAAGATGTATTATTGATTTTAAAAGTTTGAATTGGAAATAATAGTAGTCATATTGTAGTAATAAATAAGCTACCTTGCCCGTATTTACACCAAGGGGGTATAACGCTGTGTAAGTCACCCAAAGCTACCTCACACGTCTCTGAACCTTGGAGGATAACGTACCACAAATCACACGAAGCATCCTCATATGTCTCTAGACCTTGCTGGATAATAAAATGCCAATTACATGAAACTACCCCACATGTCTCTACACCTTGGTGGATAACAAAATTCCAATCACATGAAACTACCTCCCACGTCTATACACCCAAAGCTACCTCACACGTCTCTGTACACCTTGGAAGCTCATCTAACCGACCACGCAATAGCTAGCTCGTCCAAGGGGAAACGAGAGGTAAAGGGGGGGTTATGGTCAAGGCGCATGGTACGTAATAAGAATGGTATGGTATGCAAATGTAATACCGGGGCGTAGTGTAAATAGCCGCCGGCATATGAGAGTTGGGACTCACACCCATCAATAACCGCAGTCGATCATCGTCCGACCAGCGGTCAGTGGCGTCACTACTCCAGTCTGCCCGACGTAACTTCGCATTCAACGTGCGCTCGAGATGGCTGTGCTCATTATATCCACGTCTAAAGAGAGTCCAACGAATAGCTAGCAATGTTTGTAAATACAATTACATGGTATAGATATAGTATCAGATACGTTAGCTCAGTCGGTAGCGTGTCTCCCTTTGTCTACTAAGTTAAGGTTCTTGGGCTAGATTCGTGGCATGTCCGAAAATTTATAATTTATGGAAAATGTGGGCTTACCCTTTCACATTGGTAAATTTATGGCCGGAGATTGTATTCTGTGCCTTTCTTTGTCATAAGAAAGATCATAAGGCTTATAAAGCTACGACAAGCCTAGCCAGTCGGTAGTGAAACATATATGCAGTCCATTGGCTGTAAACATTAGTGGATGTAAATTATTAAAATATTCTAATGTCTAGCCCAAGAGGGAAGCGCGATAGTATTCATTGTTCACATAGGTAATGATTTTTTTTTAAAATGTGACAACCGTTAAAGAGTATTCAATAAGATTAATTTTATAGGAAGTATTATGAAAATATCATACACCTTAAAGTATATGGAAGCTAAAAATAACTATATATACATATATATATATATATAAATTCTCTAAAGTCTAAATCCTTTGGGAATAGAATATATATAATTTGCTCCTTTTTTTATTGTTATTTTCGGGGAAAGTGATTCTGAATTCACTTATAGAAGTTGGAGAAGAAAGTTTTCATTTAGGGTGGGAGTATAAGGGAAGTAACACGTGTCAGTGCTTTTGCTCTTATAATTTTTTTTTTGCTCAAAATAAATCAAATACTGCTCGAATAGAAACATAGAGTTTAATTTTCTTCATATGGTGACTTCAACAGCTGTTGATGGATATATATCAAGGGTATCCTGAAATTAATTGACAACTTCATATCATGACAGATATTCAACAACAGTAGGCCTACTGTTAGTATCATCTTGTAAATAAAATTAAACTCTTATGTTTCTACTAGAGAAATATTTTATTTATTTTGGCCAAAAAAGGTTTTAAATATGAAAAATGCAAAAAATACTGGCCTTTTAATGCGTCCCACATTAAAAAAAATTAAAATTACGAAGATGGTTAAGTTATAAACACTATCCATGCCAAGTTTGAACATAGGTGGGATAGAAATGCCTCTGTATAGATTACAATGATAGCAAATACACACACTAATAGGAAAATTTCTAGTCTAGGTAGACCATGAAACAATTTTATTTATATTTAAAGCAACCCCAATACTAAATAAGTTTGGCAAACTCTGTTTTAGACAATGTGGTCACCGAAGCGATTAACGTAGCTAGTTCAATGCAGATAGCCCGGATGGGTAGTAATACACAGTGTAAAAATATAACTATACTATCAACAAGTCATCCCAGGCCACAGACTAATTATATACCAGACACTCAACCTCCAGGTTAAAATGGTTGAGCTCCTTTTGACAGCTTGACTCCTTCAACACTAGGATCTCTGCGGTTAGTCCTATCATCACCCAGCAGTGACACTAGCGAAGCCCAGTGTTGAAGTACTCAAGCTGGCAAAAGGAGCGCAGTGAAACCCCCGTAAGGCTTATAGTATGTTTCTTACTTGTCTTTGTCCTAGACCTTTATGAATATGTGAGATTGGCCATCTTACATATCAATTAAGGCCTACGAATGGGGGAACTATTAGCTTGTTCTGTAAGTCTACCTTATTTCTGGCTGATATCCTACTGCTGAGGATAACAACGTGTGGATCACTATATATTAAAACCACCTTAGTTCATAAAAGAGATTTTTTTTTCATTTTAATTTATGTGAGGTATTTAACATGTATGTTTTGAATCGACCAATTATGTCATCATACGAGAACATCTATGAACGAGAGCGAAAGCGCCTACCAATTTTGCAGGAAAATATATGTTCTCATACAAACCAGGGTTCTTTCACATGCCACAATCGACATGGGACCAACGGCTTTACTTCTCCTTCGAAGGAAGTTGTGATATTAATTTTTGTCGCTCAAGTAAAATCCGTCGACCCAATCTTGGTTTAAGACCACCAACATTTGAGTCCTAAAGTAAATACTTCATCCCATTTCCACCGAGTTCAACTATGAATGTGAAAAATATCCAAACCAATACAAGTAAACTTGACCATCCTAACACACGAAAATATTTAGTTTTTTCATAAAAAGATTCTAATCGATGTTTAACTCCATATTTATTTTTATTTTTACAATGTAGGAAAGAGTGGGGATGTTAGGGATAACTAGTCTGGAGGGTATCACCTAAACTTCCCATAGCCCATCACTTAAGCGGCTGTCACAGAGGAAACGGTTTATTTAAATTCATCTTTCCTAGATGATGTTGATGAGTGATAGGTCACGAATCCCATAAGTCACCTTTCAAAAAAAAACTTAAAAAAAAAAAGATGTGGCCGTACCCATCGTCACTCTCCCCCAACTCCCCACCAAGACCTTTGGGTCATTCAAAAAGGATGGGTCGTTAAATAATAAACCAAAACTCTCCCACTAGGATAACTTGTCTGATGCGAAAGTCTCTTGTCTAAAGGATAAACCAACTCGTTAATTGAATAAGACTCTATTAGGACATGACTGCGTTGTGTGAGCCCATACGTCGGTTTTGTAGATTGCTAAGCAAGCAAGACAATAGTTCCTGGAAAGGCAGAACTACCTACAGTCAAATTTTCATAGGCAGGACCTTATCTGACCTCTAGAAAATTTACTAAATTTACTTACACGTAGTCATACGTCAAGCGGTGTGATCTGTGGCCATCAGTTTTATAAGATGTTATCAATTCTATATATTATTTCTGTTGTCAATATCCCTTTTTCACAACTAATACAAAGCCTACAGCGATGAATAAGGTATCAGTGGATAGGATTTTTTTTACCGACTTCGGGCATAGCATACTCAGTTTACGTTAAAATATATTGTTTGTTTAAAATTTAAGTTAAGAGAAAAATCTAAAGTCAAAATGATTGCGTTCTGACATCAAATATTGTATACAAAGAGGTATTGTAAATTGTAAATACGTTCATATTAATAAACTCTCTTTGTTAATTTGTGTATAAACTTCACTGAGTATTTAATTTCAACAACCAAACTCAAGACTAAATCTTTTTGGTGGGGCGGGAGGGGGGGGGGTTGAATGGGCGAAAGTTTTGCAAGGGTTTATTGATACCTATATAATAACTCTAATAATATAATGAAATATTATCAATGTTGGCAAAAAAAATAGATACACATTTAAATTTTATTAAGGAGAGAGATATATATTATTTATGAATCAATTGATGTTTTATGAAAAAATACCAGATCATAAAGGATATCAAAGAGATTTGTATTAAAAACTAAACAAACTTGTAAGACATACATTAATAATTATAAATTATATGATAAATAATGATAATCAAAAAACAAACCTTTATCATAAGAGCATTTGTACTAATAAAACAAAATATATAATAAAAGTAAAACATATTACACTAAAAATAATCAGGCTCGAGAGCAATGGAGAAATATATTAATTTAACATAAATAATTTGTATTAATATTTTAATAAAATTATAACTTATGATGATTTTTATTAATTAAAGAAGAAAGAACACGAGAAATAGTGCTGGATTTTTTTTTTTAAAATTGTGAAAAATTGAGTTAGTGAACAAACGTTAACAAAATGGAGTTTACGGATTGATAATTCCTATTACTATTCTCTCTCTCCTTGTGTTGCGATGCTGCGTGCGCAGCTACCAGTTGACTGGTTTTACTCAGCATCGCATTACAAGGAGAACGTGAATAATAGTAAGAATCAACAATCTGAAAATAACAATTTTTTTTTACTTTTATAAATTGATTAAATTTTTCACAATTTTGCAAAAACTTCTGCAACAATAGTTTTCCTTGTAGTTTCTGCTTTAATTAATATACATCATCCTCATTTATAAGTTTTTCTTAAATATTAAGGGAATAATAAAATTTAAAAATTACTTATATAATATCAATCTATTTCCACACTCTTCACGAGCCTGATAATTTTAAACGTGATATGTCTTGGTTCTAATATGTTTTGTTTTATTGGTTCAAGGGCTATTATGATAAAAAAAAATTGACCATAATTCTTGATAATATAGTTAGTAATGTTTTAAGTATATCTTCCAAGCTTGTTAAGTTTTTAATAAAACTCTGTATTATACCATTTTTAATATTATATATTTTCATAAAATATTGATGGATTCATAAATTAAAATAAATACCGCATGTTAATATTTTCATAAGGGATCATCCATAAGCCCACGTAATACTGTTGATAAGTATGGAAGGGGGAGATACATTGTATGGACATGATACTATTTTACTAGATAATTATTGTTATTTTATAGGTATTGATAATATCTATCAAAAGTGACAGCTGCAGATAACATGCTCTGACGTATTAAAGCGTGAAAAAAAAATCTAGTATTTTTTCTAGCTGTCAGATAGGTACATTCAAAAGAAAATTGAGGTGACTAAGTATAAAAATAGTTAGATAGTTAAAAAATAATAATTACACTATGATTCCATGCAGATTAAGTTATTACGGTTTATTTAAACGTTTGCCGAAAAATAATATCCAAGCATAAACGTGATCACGGTACATCTTAAACCAAACACAACATTTCAGCCTCATCGGCGTTGTCCAGCCAGCGCGACATAAAAATGCATTTAGCTTTAAATATTTCTGCGTGACAACATCGGCTTGGGTGACCTACTCAAATTTTAAAACCAAATCATATCCTCCCTCATTCTTATCCCGTTGGTGTAAGTAAATACGTGGATACCCTAGGCGAGAAAGTCCACCATTCCAGTCCTTGTGAACGACCTTGATGGTTGAAAGTTTTTTTTCTCCCTGATTAGGAGAAATTCTCGCTCCTTTCTCTGTCAGTAACTTCAATCTCGACAACACCAAACAAGATTGACGGTTGTTAGGTCACTTGGGGTCACCTGACCATCCAACGAGTCCTTCTCAGATAGATCTGATCGATGTTTGTCAGATGACCTTTAGGGTCATCTCGCGTTGTTGAGACCTGTCTTCCTCACCAACTCTTCCAGCACCCCAAGTTCTGGGGTGGTCAGTAATACTAGAGCATAGCGTGGAGGGTAGTTAAATAAAAAAGCATATCCAAGTTAATTTTAGTAAAGATTGAAAAGAAGATCAGCAAGTTAAATGGTTTTTCGTGATTTTATTTGACATTTAATTTACTGGCCGTTGAAGCTTCATAATCAAGACATGAGCCTAATGCTCACATTAGTCTCAAATTTAAGTTGATTTTAGTCTCATGCGTGGTAGCGCTTGTTAGGGACTAACATTATAATTCAGGGCTTCTGATTAAAATACTAACTAAAACTGAAGAACTATTGTGAGTGAACTTTAAAGAGGTATAACTCGTTATATGATACCTCGCATGTAGATACCTCAGTAAAGGACTAACAAGCCACTGTGTAAAGATTACATTTTACACATACTCTATGAACAATTAATAGATATAATCAGATCAAAACCAACGTAATGTTATTCATCATTTATTTAATTTTCATTATATATAACAGCAAATATATCTCTTTGGTGCAAAATCCTTTTGTCTCTCTTTATCGACCACCCAAGAAAAATCTTCTCTAAGGAAAAGGAGGGAGAGACGAGGGAAAAATACATCCTGTTACAAGAACATTCGAAAAGCCAAATTTTCGTAAACAACACTTTTGGAAAACGTAAATGAGGACACTCGTGTAATAGTCACCGAGCAGTAAGGACCTGCGTACGTTAAGAGAAAACATTTTTTTACTAGGCGCCAAATCGGAGTAAGGACCGTGATCATTCCACCTCAGTCACTAGATTGTATCAATCTTGATCCAATCACATTTTAATACTCCCAGTTCCCTAAGAAGTGAAATAGCGGCAAGTTTTACATTGGCTATCATATTTACCCTTTTCAGTACAGCAATGATGCTGAATAAATACTTAAATTTACATTAGTGATTTCAATTATAGCCTGATAATAAATCACAGCATTCTAATCAGTATATAATCAAAACTCATGAATTGTGAACAAAAGTATAGTCACCAATAAATAATTTTACAATAGTATTAGTTTAAGTACCTTGAGGAAGGACTATCTATCTGCTAAATATATGTTACTTGAGAGGATTCTAAAAGACTACTATAAATCAGTTTTCTAATCCCTTTATCAACTAAAGTGGGGCTACTGCTGAGACATCCTGTATTGCAATAAATATCAAGCTGAAACACAACACATGTAACATGAGATTACATTCATGTTAACAACATTATCTTCCCTTGTAAGCACGCAAAAATTGAGGATAAAAAATAACCTTATAGAAAGTCTTAGAATAGGATTTCTCTTATACTTAATGACAGAAAAATAAGTGCCATGGATTGAAATCGAGCCTAAGTATTCCCATATCCGGGGCTATATACGTCATCCCACTGTGGTATCAAACCCACAGGAAAAAATAAGATGTATATAATTGTTTTGCCGGCATTTAACCCAATGTTCCATTTCTATCTCTTGCAAGGTCTCGCGAGTAATGTGTATGCAAAACTTGCGCAGTGCCCCGAGGTCTACGTTTTCTGTAACACTACCTACCGACTAAACGTATAGTAGTCTAAATTAGTATTTACAAAAATTTTCATTTGTAGGTAGTTAACGTGAACTTTCTATGAAACGTCTGATTACATCTGCACACAACTGATAAAATGACATCAATCTAGAACAGCCACAGCACCCAGCCCCCCCCCCCNCCCCCCCCAGTCATTTATTAATCACTGTGAAAGGGGGAACTAAAATTTAACCTATTATAAAAGGGACCTTCCTGTCTAATGAGAGAAGTTGATTAGTATTTGTTTGTGATGTGTCTAGTAATGTCATCTTAATACCACTATACTCCATAGATCCTATCTTTATACCTACAGAGATTAGTTGACCAGTATTTGCTTGAGATGGGTGTAGTCATGTCATCTTAATACCACTATACTCCATAGATCCTATATTTATACCTACAGAGATAAGTTGACCAGTATTTGCTTGAGATGGGTGTAGTCATGTCATCTTAATACCACTATACTCCATAGATCCTATCTTTATACCTACAGAGATAAGTTGACCAGTATTTGCTTGAGATGGGTGTAGTCATGTCATCTTAACACCACTATACTCCATCCACCCTATCTTTCTACCTACCTGCCCACAGAGAAAAGGTTTGTATTCGTTAAAAGTCGACCATCTAGTCTGCCAACACTTTTACACGCTCGCATTTAATTTTAGACAGGAGACTTATTATTTACTTGCATATGTAAACAGCCTTGGTGTTAGGGTGAAAGGTGTTGAGGGGTGGGGGGAAGGGGATGTAGGTCAAGAGTAAAAAAACCTTATATCCAAGAACGCTCCAAGGTAGGAATTTTACCTCTTCCCTTTTAGATGTAAACACCCTTAGTGCAACTACATACCTTAATTTAACCCAACTTAAAACAAAGCTGCCACTATTCCAAGAAAGATATTTTATATTAAATTAATAAATGTAAATCATCTTATTAAAATTAAATCTTTGATGTGAATAATTATAGCTGTACAAAAATTATAGTTTATATATATATATATATATATATATATTTGAGCACAAGTTTGAAGGACATTGGTTTAATTCTTGGTGACACTAAAGTAGACACCCGCCTCGGTGATCACATGATCCAAGGCTCTATTATCACAGTAGACTAGACTGTTGATCACGGGGAGATTGAGGTCCGAATTTAGGTCAAGAGTACTGATGGAGGTTCTTCCAAAATATTTGTCCACGCTCCCTCCATGCAAATGTGGTTACATTTACATTAAATATTAATTTTCTAATACTTAAAACTATCAGCATTACTAGTACACAAGCCTATAACCTAATTGAGTAGTAAGACATGGTTCTAAAAAAATAATTATTCGAGACCGATCACTTTGTCCGCGTACCCACCGTTGAATAAATCGCTGTTGACTGGACATAAGGTTGTCTTGTCAACATCCTCTCAGTTGAACGTGTCGACCAGACGTGGAAAGATGGACGGAGCTGCGGTCTTCAGAGCAAGCTTTCAATTTGAATATGAAAAGGGTGAACCGCGAGACTGCAGAGATGAAGAGTAATAAGTTCTGTGAAAAGGTTGGCAGGTCTCCGTCTGAACGAACGAACTCAGTTTGGTGATGGCGTTGTGTTCCTCTTGAGGTCAAACCCGGGTTGGGATCTTGGAAGATGGTTTGCCCCATTGGGAAGGGAGGTGGGGTGGGGGGGTTAGAACCATGGTGCCGGGCCTGAAACTTACAGGGGCCAAGTTTTATTTTTAGTAACTTATGGTGAAGATGCAGGTAATGCGAGTTAAAGGCATTGTTTTTGTAGTTTTTATATCAAAACCTTTTATTGGGTCAGAATGAATATAATATTGCTCCAATAGAAACAGAAACTAATTTTCTTCACATGGTGATACCAACATTTGTTGAATATCTGTCATGAGTATAGTGGCATTAAATGAGAGAAACTTTTTAAATGAATAGGAAAAGTTGTCGTTAAATTCCAGTACACCCTTGACAGATATTCAACAACTGTTGATATAACCTCATGAAGAAAATTAAACTTTATATTAATGATGGAGAATTATTTTATTTATTTTGCTAAAAAATGTGTTTTGCTATAAAAACTGCAAAAACACTCTCTTCACTTGCGATCTCTAAATACCAACCTTTAGGAAGTTGCTTAACCGTAACGTCAAGGCAAGTAGGGATAGGATTTCCCATGTTAATCTATTTACGTTTTACTTTGCGTGTTTAAAAAAACAGACATTTGAAACATAAACTATAAACTATTAGATAATCCTAAGAAATTAGTCTTACATGGTCACAAAAAATTGTCACCTTTTGGTCTTAAAAATATTTTTGTAAGCGAATTTTTAAAAGGGTTGTAAAAGTTGGCACAGTAAGTCACGCACAAGCTGTGTGTTTATAAAATATACCTTAAATACATTTTTAAAAATTGGACTCTACTTGAACTGTAATTTATAATTAATTATATATATTTCCCCACCTCCCCCGTGGTCTACGTCCTACTGCCCATCTACACTAATTAAGTATTGACACTAATCAGGTAGGAATATGTTCGTTTAAAATTATAGTAAATTTATCCAAATTTGAGTAGAGAGATCTATGAGAAAGAATTTAGATTGAAAAAGACCTGTTTGAGGATCAAACTCTGACACTCCCTTCATAGGTAAACCAGACAAAAGGAGAATTACGTATATGTATGTGAGTCTACATGTGAGGTGATTCATCATATTCAAAATACTATTTAATACGTAGTTCTGTATGAGTAAATATATAGACTCATTTAAAACAAAACAAAAATGAATTTAATAAAAAAGAATACGCAATCCTATTGGTCAGGATTCCTGGCTATTAATCTAGAGGTCCTCGGTTCCATTCGCTGTGGTGTCTTAGATCTCTTTCCCTAAGGGGAATTGTTTTTACGGGCTGCCATTGTCTGGTTGGGTTTGAGAATTCTGCTGGCATCCCATAATCATAATCATTATCATTCCATCACCTCAATGAGGTGAAGTAACCTCACCTACATGGTGTCCTAGCCTCAGGAGACGGTTACATATCCGCATTGCGAGTAAGATGCCAGGAATGTCCAGCCGACAAATCCTGGTGGTATTCAATCTTTAAAAAAAATACATTGAAACGTTGACATATTACAGCAATCCAATTTACAATAGTATTTTTGTAGGAGGGACTTTTAAGGGACTTTCTAGAGGGTCTTTTTTTTAAAAGCACTTTTTATCAAATTTCTACTCTAAATAAAGATTTTTTTTTACGGTTATAAAAGCTACTATAGCTATTTATATATTTTTACATCCATTACTGTTTCTAGCCTATTGCCTGGGTCAGTTTTTTATTCAAGTAATATATTTTCCACTATCGGGTTACTAGGCTTATCGTATCTTCATATACCTTATAATCTATCTTAAGACTAGGACAGGCATAACATCCAGTCCCCAAGCATCAATTTATTAATGTGAGAGGGCAAAACCTTATTTTCATCAATGATAAATTCTTTATAACCGAAATAAATCGGGCTGTACCCGCTTCAGATAAGCAAATTTTCAGGTATAAATTAATACCCCTCTAAAGAGTTAAAAGGTAAAATAAATAAATTATATAACATATATAGTTATAGAAAAGCATGGACACCCGCAGAAATTTTTCCAGCGGGGGGAGGGGGGCAAAATATATCCCCCTCCACACACACACGGGCGCACACCTGTAAAAACTTCTGCTGGACACTAGAATTATAATTGCACTGTATACTAAAAATACAGCACCACTTGATATCGTTCGTTTTTTCTTTTCTCAGACGAAAAGATTATGATGAAATGTCTACAATTATTGTTTAAAATGTAGTGACAATTTTTATTTGGAATTGCGTATATTGGATGTGGTGATGATATACCACGATTGTAAATCTGATACACTAGTTGCTAAATGTTGAAAATAAAAAATTGTAAGGCAAACTAGAAGATTTAAAAAAATGTTAACAATGTTTTCTTGTCAAAGAAAACATAATTCCTGGGGGGAGGGGGCAGGTGACCCCCTTGCCTGTTACTGTGGGCGCCCATGCAGAAAAGTGTTGTTTTGTTTATATATGTTCATACTGTATTTAAATAAATGGTTATTCAATGTAACAAAGTTAAATACACAACAAAACTAAATATATCATTTATTCTTTAAAGAAGTTGAAATTTTCTTTTGATTTTTTTTTCGATTTGTAATATCTTAGCAAACAAAGGTTTTACCAATATAATACCTTTATTTGGTGGTTTCGGTAACGAAAAAAATACATCAACCAAATAGCGGTTGTCTGTTTCAGATATTACAGGTTAAAATATGGAAGGTCTCATGTATACGTAAAGTACAGTTTTATTATCTCTGTAATATCTATAACGGTCACTTTTCATAGGTAATACCAAAACCTATGAAATTATACTAATAATAAAGTCAAATGTTATCTAAAATCTCCTGTCTACCAAAATCCTACCTCAGTATATAAATAGATATACTCATCTTCTGCGCAAAGCATTACCCCTAATAACTAAATATTATGAGAGCTCTATAATTATAGAATGATTTGCATCTTATCCTAAGTAGTTAGTTACAACTTTAAGAAGGTTTGATTGATAGGCTATAAGAAAATATCAAAATAAATTACCTTGTTAACTATCAGGCTCCACAAATCTCACTTGGGTGAAACCCAAAATAGGGTGATTTGTCTGCATCAGAATCCTAACTGAATAAACACTTCAAAAACCCACAGGTACATTCCAAGTAAATCTTCGAGGTGGCTACTTAAATCACTAATCTTATTTTCTTTACTTCGTAAGTGTTCTGTCGGTAAACAAACACGTTATAGTCAAGAAACGGTTTTCAACGACTTCTACATAAGAAGGGTAGTGTTTACCCTCAAAAGCAGCTCAGACACAACTTTAATTTACCAACCTACCTATGGAGTCTTTTTGGCTCCAGGATATACGTCACTGCCAAAGAAAGTGACTTCTCTTAGGTTAAGATGGACTTTAGTGGTTTTATCCAAATGCCGCGTGAGGTTTGAACCTTTGACAGATTTATGTACCAACGTAAGTGGCAGCTTTTCGCGTCTTACATCGAGCGTCTGACGGCGTCACCTTTGAAATAGAGGGGGGAGCGGGGGTGGAAGTGAGATAAATCGGCGGGTAAACATCTTCGTTCTGGTGCTAACTGTTGCATGAAAGTGTCTCTACTTTTTCTTTATCTAAAAAAAATTTCATAGTGATAGCTTTTATCTCTCGATAAACTGGCCCCATAGTGTAGTGGTCAATGCACCCGGCTACGAGCCTAGGGATCCCGGGTTTGAGTCTTGGCCAGTACCTTGGGTGTCTGAAGAATTCTTTTTTTTTTGTTAAATCAGAAAATGTTTTTATCTAAAAAAAATTTTGTGGTAATTTCAATGAATTGGATTAAAAAATCATTGTTTTAACAATTTTGTTCAGAATGTAGACTTATTCCTAAAAAGTGTTACTAATGATTATCAAAATAATCTGAGTGAAGAACATTTAGGGCAGTGATATTGAACCTTTGTATGTCCAAAGGGAAAATTTATTTATCTTGTTGGCTCACGTGCCACAATACAGTACCCACAATATTAGGATTGAATACATATTAAAATGTTCGTATCAGCTCAATCCTATGTTCACACTAGGGATTAGGATTTCTCGTGAAGTATGTTCTCTGTTGTTTCATAACAGGAGGTAGCACGATTTGTCTTGTCTTCTAGAGTTGTCAATGACAGTTAAAAGTATATTTGTATAGAGCCCTTACACTTTTCTTCACGTAAAAAGCAAAAAAAAATAATTATAAAATAACGTATACATAAATAAAATAAGTATTTTATTTAAAAGATGGTTATATATATTCGTTATTTTTTCTCTCACAATAATTTTAGAATTTTCATGAAATAGCAGACACCTCAAAACTATGGGTTGAAGACCCCTGATTTAGGGGTTGTTCCTAATCACAAATAACTATATGAGAGAGTCAATAGCCTACTATTGTGAAATACAATTTAATCGTCTTACTAAAAGTTGTATACTTTGGGTTGTTACTTTTGATTTGAGAACGTTGTTTTAAATTTTGCAATGTTTGACATCTGTTACCTAAAATACAGTTTAAATATTTAATAAAAGTTGAGTCTCTTACCACCGCAACCTGGAAATTTTTTAAAATATTGACTGCTGAGAGTGAATTTTAAGGACATATGAAGACCTAAGAGTGTTTCTTAGTACTTTTTTTTAAAAACCATTTTTGTACATTTCAATGAAGGAAAGTTTTTACTTTGTTCAATCGACCTTCAAGATAACATGACTTTTTCCCAAATATTAAATTTATTTTAACAACATGGCTACTAAGGATGTAATCAAAGGAGGATAGGATGAAGAAGGTTTTCTATAAAAAAAGGTATCTTAGTGATTGAGAAGAAAACATGGGAAAGCAACCGGATTCAATAACATGGGTAAAAACTATATTTATTTTATCCACCAGCCAAGACTCTAATTTAAGACCTTCCCAAGACTAACTATCCAGTATATTGTGATATTTATGATCTCGGTGTTCTTGGGGTAAAGTTATCACATCAGAACCCAATGTTCACGAGTTCAAACCCAGCCAAGGTCAACGGATTTTTCTTAAGTGATAAAAATCTGTAGCACAACTCCCATCGGAGGGGAAGTAAAGCCGTTGGTACCATGTTGAATATGGCATGTAAAATAACCCTGGAAGGAATGTTCTAATACATTTCCTGATAAAATTGGTGAGCCCTTTTGGTCCTGCTCTTAGAAATTCTCGTGTGCTGATATAATTTCAGTCAGTTCAGAAAGTTCACGTTAAATACCTCAAATAATAAATAATGAATATTGTGAGTTTAACTTCTTAAACTGCATGAACATCAGCTTAGATATTTTTAATCTTAAGTTATCTTCGTGTGTAAGGGAAAGTTCCCTTAACAATTTTGGATGTAAACAAATCTAATAAAGGATTCTTTTTTTAAAAACAAATTAATTCTCTCAAGAATTATTAACAAAAAGTAAATGGTATGGTGTACCGCACAGACTTACTCCCGCTTTTTTTCTTAAAATAGACATTTACTAAAAACTCGTAAGCTTTGTGAAAATAAATAATATATAACTTACATTGTTGTAGAAACCCTACACTAATGATCATAAATGAAATAATATTAACTGTTACTTACTCTATGGCATCAGGAACTAGGAACACTGGTACAGAAAAATTGAGAAAAGAGAAAATTCTTTATTCACCAAAGATCATAATAATCAAATTCATTTTTAAAGACCTGAATTGAAAATTATATATGTTTGCTTATAGAACAGAAATTACTGGATTAATAAAAATATATTTACCAATGTAAAAGACGTTTATCTTTAAAGGAACTACAACTTTTTAATGATGAGATATTTTGTATTTAAAAATATAGTTGTGGAGAAAGGGTCAAAATTGAAAAATTTCCCTCATATAAAGTACCCTCAAAGTCAGACTCATGGGAAAATGAGAATTGCCATTTTTTTTATAATGATAAACCGTATTTGGGTATAAAATATAATCAAAATCGTTTGAGCAAATTTTGAGAAAATCTATTTCATATCTCTTTAGCCTTCAGTAAACTACCCTTAAATTTAAGGCTAGATATCTAATTACAAAAACCCCTTGAGGGGATATCATTAAAGCCATAAATACCAAAATTTAGCCCAATCTGAAAAATAGTTTCGGCTCTAGCCCGAGGTACAGACAGACAAACAGACAGACAGATTGCATTGCGAAAACAAAGGTTTTGGTTTCAAGGTGACATCAAACGTCGACATTTATCAAAATCTCGAGTTCGATTTTTTTGAGGATCACAATACTTTCTCTCCGATGTATCGAGAGAAAATAAAACGTATGGTGGCGCCACTAATTCACCTGCTCCCCTTCCTTCCCTCATTTCCACCCCTTATACACACTCATCAGTTTGTCAACTCGTGGACCGCGAACCATTTCGGGGTGGTTTCAACGACGACAGACGCCCTTATCCTTCTTCATAATAAATGACGGGAGGGGCGCACGGTGAGCCCCACCACAGGAAACAAGGGGCACGTGTGACATTTCGAAAAGAGAGGATGGAAGAAAGGCAGAAGAGGGGAATTTGGAAAAAAAAAAATGTGGAAAAAGGGGTGGGGGAGACAGACGTCACGGCTTCTTTGAGATCCACCACCAATTTGTCCCGCCACATCAATCGTCAACTCGCATGCAACAACGAGATATAGTTGTCGAGAACTATAATTATTTCATAAATCATACCGAAAGTTTTTTTTCTAATTTCTTATATAGTTTTTACTTAACCTTGGACAACACACCTTTCATTAAACACCTTATATTAGAACCGGAAATAATAGTAACTCGATAGTAAAGTGAAGCCATGCATACATTCTATTTATGTATTAGTGGAACCATCTGATATCCAATCCAAGGTCATCGGGATTTATATGTGATCAGCCCTCCACCCTCCACCCCCTATTACCCCTTAATACTAAGGAGGGATAATAGAATATGACCCACCTCAGTGGCCGCATGTTCTAAGTCATTACTCTTACAATATAATAGACCAGGCCCACCAGGTGCTCAAACTGGACCCAGAAACAGGGTAAAAACGTGGTCCCCACCTACTTTTTGTAATATTCGACTGATGTGGTGGGCGAAACTTTATTTGTCTAGCGGTGGTTAGTAAAAAAAAATTTTTTTTTAAAAAAGACAAATTTCTGGATTTTTTTTTTTTTAGACCCTTTAATAAGCTATTTGAAGTGGTCCTTACCCATAAACCCTCTAAAATTTGAATATCCCTAGAGGCTACTTTTCGCCTAAAATTAGAAGCCCATTGAATATGCTATTTTAGGTGGTATTCTCCTAACAAATTTTTGAAAATTGGGTTACTTTAGAAGCTAGTTAAAGTGTCCTCGCTAGGTAGTTTTAAATTAGCTTCAAGGAACATTTAATTTTCAGAGTGGGCCGTTTCTGGAAAAACAAATTGAAATATTGGATGCCCAAAAGGAATTTCTAACGACCTTATTGTATTTTTGATGATTGGATGCCTCTATTTTTTTAATTGAATCTATTTAAAGTGGTCTTTTCTAACAAATTTTTAAAAATCCGATGCCTCTAGACATCATTTAGGAGTTTGATACAAAGCCATCTTTCAACTTCATGCTTAAAAATATCAAAGGGGGGTGAGTTAAATCTAAAGGGGGGCTAGTTTATTCCAGGTAAGGGAGGATTTTCTTCAATTCATGGGGAAAGTGGGGAAGATAGATTCTTTCCAGAAGGGGAATCCCCCCACCCTGTTTCTACAACAATCCTTGACTTTAATTTGTATATATTTTTTAGAAACATTGTTTACCCTTTTACAAAAATTAATACATAACTTAAATGAACACCGAAATGTTACGCGTACTATGAAGTATTTAAATTGAACTTGAGCTACTGCCCAACTCTTTTTGTGTGAGAGATTTTATTTCAATACAAAAATAATAGTGGAATTTCCCCACAAACTAAGGACAATATTGGACCGAGCCAATGATGTATTTTTGATAAATGCCAGTATATTCCTCCTAAGGAAATCCCAGCTGATGAGCTGGGCTAGGCATGCATTGTTCTTTAGTATGGGTAGGCATTTTAGTTGCCTGTATTTAATATTCTTTTTTGTTTTTTTAATCTTCTATGATTTTTGTTTGACGTCTTTTATCTTGATATTGGGCCCAGTCCCAGTGCACTTACTCTAAATTCAACCTTACTTTTACCTAGCCCATGAGAATAATAAGAACAGTATATAGGTCTATGCGTACAAACCAAAAGGATAGTAGGACGCTGTGCTATAATTAAATTGAAAAAAAAAAGATTGAATGAATAAAAATATTATATGGATTGAATCTTAAATTTCCTATTAAATCCTTAATCCAAATATGAAATTTTGAATTGTTGAAAATGTACAGTTTTAGTTAAAAATGAAAACCTTGAAAATATAGTTTAAGAATAAGGAGTTTTTAAAGTTTTGGTTCTACTGCTAATTTGTACTTTGTTTGAATGCTATATTTATTATTTAGTAAAGGACCACAAGCCACCTTTGGAATAGACCTATTTTCATACATTTCTCTGTTATAAATTTTTAATTTTGCTATAATACCCAAGTTTATGTAATTCCTTTTACTAATTGCGTTAAAAATTCTTAATTCAAGGCTTTCATATTGGAAGTTACAACAAATTTTTGAAGGTTTTTAAAATCCTGAATTTCTCGAATACCCCAGGATTAGAGGAATTGAGGATTTGAAGTTCAATCTCTATCTTAAATAAAGTCTCTTTCAAGTAGGCATTGCATTAAAAGTAATATAATAAGCAGTCACAGGATAAACTTAAAAAGTTAGCTAGGTGGAGCATATTTAGTTTTTTGTTTTATTCTATACCAGTATAAATAATCTATAATAGATCAAAATGATGTATTTGACGCACCTCCTCCCCAAAATTTAACAAATATTCTTGGTTTCTGCCTCTTTGAATGCAATGGAGGTGTAGAGTTTTTAACCAATCCATAGAAAATTTGGTATTATTATAAGGTTTTCATTATAAATATAAGTATGCCCTTTACGCATTTTTGGCAAGTTCATGACATGGCAGTTTTAATACAATATTATTGTTCCGACCAATTTGTTAAATAACTACACAACATTTTGTTCTCACAAACGTTGCCTTAAACTATGAGTGAATAACGATCCTGAGCACGGTATGAAATCCTGGATGGCTCAGTGGTTGAGCATTTGTATGATAAAACCAAGGTTCCTTCGTTTAATTCCGGTGCCCAGGAGTCATTTTTCAAATTTACAAATACGGATGAAATAAAATGACTCTTAGACAGTGGTCACTTACATTTGGAAGAAAATTATGTGAAAAATTTTAGATAAAACATATTTTTTTTTCCCCAGCAATGTGGCGATTTTTTTAAATGGTTTTGTAATTAAATTTTTATAGTACATATTTACTACAGAATCTGATTTCAGTATTACTGTCTATAAACCAGAAGACAGAAACATATACTTAAGTGCATATTAGTTTTAAATTTATTATTTATTATAAATACATTAAAAATAATGGATCCGACGACTCATTCTAATTTAAAAGTGTAGGGAGGGTGGAATTAGAATAAATGCCACAAAATTAGCTCGGACAGTCGATGATAAGATTAATCACATGAGGAAAGAAAACATCTAAAGCCACTGGCCAAGAATCGAACCTTGACCTTCTCATCAGTGGAAATCAATTTTGTTGTGAGCTTGACTTTTAAAAACTCATGTTCACCGGTACCGGTATCAGTTTTTTTTTAAGATAATCTATATAACTATATTCAAAATGAGACGAAACAATTAAAAATATATTAGTTACTAAGCTAGGTGAAATAAATTTTTATTTCTGATAGAAGTTCTAAGAAAGGGGAAAAAAAACACTCACATTCAGAATTTAATTTATTTTTTAATTAATGTATTCAATGAAACTAAATTTACCAACAAAATAATCACATACAATATTTTTCTAAAAAAAAAGGTCGTTAGCCCCATTTTAATTTTCTCTCTTACATTTGAAAGAACGTATCAAAAAAATGGGCAGGAAGCCAAACAGTTCTGGGAGAAGGATGGATTCATCTTTGGAGTGGAGCAATGTCAGAATCTCCGAGAGGGGAAAAGGAGGGTGATCGTGGGGGAAGGGGGGAGTCATCCCTGCTTATCCCCCCCTTGGCAAACAGCTGCGGGCAACGCGGGTGGGGGTAAAAAGAGAAGCAGGAACAAGCTCCCATCATCATCGGGACCCCGACGACGTCCTCTGTCTTAGTGTCGGTAAGTAGGTGCCATAACATGACGAGGTTTACCTTTTTTTAAAACCCCCTCCAAAACACCCCTTAACAAGGTCTAGAGATTATATCATGGTTGGTGTTCTCAGTCAGTAATAATCTCTTAAAATGGACCAACCTGGGATGGAAGGTAGGATATTTGACGTGGTCTCCAAAGCGTAGTAATTATTAGGGAGTCACCCATTTCACAAGTCTCTACATCTTGAGTAATCCTCGAGTTTGAATGAAAATACAGTTTGTTTTTTTCGAATTCAAATAGCCTAATATAGAGAAATATTTGAATTCTAACTTCTGTTATAGATGCATTTATAAATCAATTGTATAAACATAGATTATCAAGAATATAATTTAAAAAAATCAATCACACAAATTCGCATTTTAAAATATATTTAACACTATAATTGTACAATTTTTTTATAATAGAAATAAGCACTTTTGAGGTATTTTTTTTGCTATGAAATAATATCTCAAAATTGAATAAAATCAACTAAACTTAGACTTTTCGAGGAAAAAAGAACGAAAATTTTGAGTGCTCAAATTTTTAGAGTTTTTTAAAAATCTTTGAGTCGAATTCGAGCAGCTACTAAAGCTCGATTTGAACTCAAATTTTTGAGTACTCTCAAATCCCTAGTTATAAAGTTGTCCACCACTCCACAAGTCTCTACACCTTGAGTCCTGCCAGCAGCTCTTACCAAGAGCCCCAAAGTGGAGCCTTGTGGTACACCGCTCCGAGTCAAAACAACCGCAGAAAACAGGAAACATACAAAAATCACCCCCCCNCTAGAGAAGGGGATGAGGTGTGCTTTGTATTGGCCAGCAACATATGCGCGAATGATCGAGATGATTTTTAAAGACTTCTGTCAGGTCAGGATGATGTTTATAGTAATCTACAGTGTCTACTATTTTCTCAGTTAAGTTGTCAACAAAAATACAACATGAAGCTTAACATGATTTCACTTGACATACTATAAGCATACAATTATCCTGTTTTCATAAAACACTTTTTGAGGTCGTCTAAATTTGCTGTAAACTATAACTCTGTACGAACCCTTCATCAACCTTGTAGTCTTTCCCTTACGGACTACACCATAATCCTATATCATAAGTTATGCCATAGTGGAAATGTGAAAGGTAAGCTTTCTACCTTTCAGAGTATAAAGTGTGAGTATAAAGTGTGTACGAATATTAATTTGTTGTGGCTTATGTAACCCAGACTGACGGCCTCAAAACATCAAATAAATTGGGTGCTTAAAAGAAATTCATTGTAAATTATTGATGTATGCTTTTATTGGTGAAAAGTTCCATGAACATTGGAAGCAGAAGAGCTCCGACTGATCGTTAGCATGTGACTATACAATCAAAATTAAGCCAATCGAATCTCTTCGCACTCTGAAACAAAGATTGACGGGAACATATACAGATCGATTCGTTCATTCCGTCGTTCCATTACGAAGATAAGATACATTGATACGCAACTATTGAAACTCTTAGACAGGGCGCATTGGAGGTCTAAGTTTCACTGACGAAAGGAATGGACCTGTCGTGAGACAGAACACCTTATATATCTATATATATAATCAAAATAATTATATACACAAGTCTCAGTTTTAACTAATGTCTCAACTTATCAAAATTATAGAACAATAACTTTATTGGTGTGAAAGTACTAGCCGTCATACGAATAGGCCTATACAATGAAGAAATCTATGTGGAGCCAATCAATTGAAAAATTAGAGGCACTTTAAGCTATCAATTAAATTTTTAATTAATACACTAAGCTCTAAAGCTATTAAAGGCTTAATAAATGGATCGTGGTTTTAGAAGGTGACTTATAGCCAATGCAAGCTGTTGATATTTTTACTTCGTTGACCCAGTCTATTGGGAGCTTGACACCTCAAGGTGGGAATGTGGGTAAGACGAGCTAAGGTAGATTTAGTTTGCAATTTTTATATCAAAACAGTTTTTTTTATCAAAAGAAATTAAATAATTATCCAGTAGAAACATAGAGCTTAGTTTTATTCACATGGTGATACCAACAGTGGTTGAATACCAATCAAGGGTGTCATGTAATTTAATGACAACTTTTTATCTTCTTTTAAAAAGTTTCTCATCTAATGCCACTATGTTTATGACAGATATTCAACAATTGATTTTTTTCATGGCATCACGTCTTACCTAACTGTTCAAGCTATAGAGTTATGTACTAATTTCGCTAATAGTTTTAAGGATGAGAAATGTTATATTTAGAGTAAGTGTACCTACACTTACGTGGAGGCAGAGTGGTACATCATTTTTGAAAAACAACCCTCAGTACATCCTACCGAGATTATAACCTCGATCTCCCCGTCATCGGCAGTCTAGTCTACTGTAATAATAATGCCTTAGACCATGCGACCACCGAAGCGGGCTTATACAATCGTTTATATTAACATGTAATTAAAATTAGACTATGCCTCTACTGTAAAATTATTACATTTATTTTGGCAAAAAAAAAAGTTTTGCTTTAAAAACTGCTAAAACACTGCCCTTAGCTCGCTTTACCTACACTCCCACCATAAATTATGTGAGCAGTGATGCTTGTTGACGTATTAATTTACAAGCAAAGTACTTAGCTAGTATTTAATTAGCTTTATCTGTCTAGGTCTCTTCCTGCTATTTGATCTTTGGTTGGTTAATTTTCTCCCACTAGAGTTGTAGTAATTTGCCGCCTTATAAGTTTGAGTTTAAACATAAGTTTGATTACATACACACGAACAGCTCAGCTTCTTTCCACCCATCTGGGTGCGTCACGTTTTGCAGCATTTCCGCGCCATTTGGCACACACGGGCAATCACCCTCGCATGCCCAAAGCCTTGCAGCGGATTAAGATACTCAACCTCAATCAGCGAATATGGCTGTAAGTTTCGTCTTCAAGAAGAACGCACTCTACGAGACTTCCCTAACCATCGCGTCGCAAAGACGAGAACAGATTGAACTTCCTGACAGAAAGCTGGGTAGGTACACCATGATTTTGGTAGGAAGGCCTTATTTCATACCATAATATTACTTTATTGTAATATTTTGGTAGTAATAAAGGCCTTCCCGAATAGTACTCCTACTGGCTTTTTGTAAGTTCTTCTATCCAACTAAAATAATACCATACAGTAGGATTCTGGTAAGAAATACGGCCTCTCAGAACGAGCTTCCTTCCAAAATCAGGATAGGTAGGAAACATCGATGCCCTTCTTTGATCTCAAAGGCGTTTTTGAAGTGACACCTCGGATATTAGTGGATTACACCAAGACATAACTAAGAATTATGGGTAAGAAAGGAGTAGGATGGGGGAGGAAACTCCTGGCATGCACACACATAGACTACGAGGATCTGTTGTTGAGATCCAACATATCTAGTTTCCTATTTCCCACACGTTAAAATAAAAAGGAAGACGTTTCCTTCCACATCTTTCAAGAAAATGTCAAGCATTTGTGTGATCAAAGTGAGAAAAGACTCTCGGAATTAATCTTAGATCCCAACTAGCAGAAGGATGTTGTTCCCATTAATCTTGCCTTTTGAAAATCACACATAGCGTCTGTTATTTTTCTTCCTCCCCTACGACTGTGAAATGGCAGCTATTAAAAAATATATATTCATGAGAGAGCGAGAGAAGATGATGCGGCTGAAACCGTACCTAACAAAATACATAAGCTTGTCTATTTAATCCATCATGATATGCGCATTTCTACAGTTGTCATAGTAATTGTACAGTACATTTGGCAGCATTAAGCCTTCCCGAGTCAAAGGTGGCTGAATTAATCTGATATATCGTGATCTTAATTAATCACTCAATTGTAGCTGACGATTTCCACACGTCCATCACAGACTCTGCCTTAAAATATGAGTGAAAAATAACCCAGGACACGGGACGATTCCTGGATAAATTAGAGGTTAGAGCATTGGTGCTCTAAACTAAAGGTCCCGGGCTCGATTTCCATATATAGGTATCATTTTTCAATTAAAAATAGGTGAAAACCCCGAATTTGGTGAATAAATATTTTGGATAACTTAAATTTCTTGACGCTATGTTTTTTTGGGTAGATATCAAATTTGTCCCACCAATCCTTTAGCAGTAGGCCTACTATTTCGTCCCCATAAATCAACCAAAAATTTTCCTTCTCATTTCACAAACTTAAGATCGTGTTGTGTCTGCCTTTCCAAACATTCTCAACGGAGCCGAGCTCGTATTCAGCTGGTTTTTTTTTTCTTGCTGAAACTTAAAGTTACAAATGAAAACAGAAAAACTTATCCAAGAAAATGTAATTTCTCGCACTTCATTAGACGTAATCCGGTTGATTACCTATTTTAATTCTGATGGAAAGTTCCCCAGTGGCGTACGGTTAATTTAAATGTATCTTTTAAAGGGGAAGTTCCTAGACTAGCATGAGCAACACGTTACAAGTAATCTACTTCTAGCTTTGTCAGGAAACCATCGATTTACAACGTCACTCGACGGCCATTTGAGGTAGGAGTGTAGGGAACAAGAGTAAGGGGCACTATTTTCACAATTTTTATTGAAAAAAATTTATTTGGCTAAAATAACTATAGTATATTTTCAGTATAAAAATAGAGCTTAGTTTTCTTCGCATAGTGATATCAACAGTTGTTAAATATTTTTCAAGGGTGTTTTGTAATTTAAACACTTTTTTTTTCCTCTTCATTTAAAAAATTTCTCATAAAATGTCCCTATGATCATGACAAATATTCAACAACTGTTGATATCACCACGTGAAGAAAATCAAACTAACTCTACATTTTATTTATTTATGCAAAAAACTGCAAAAATACTGATCTTAACTCGCTTTCCCTA
>CABFWO010003110.1:73360-87961 GCA_902155825.1 Timema genevievae | reverse complement strand
GCGTGCCCCCCCCCCCCCTTGCCACCCCCACCAGCACCACCTGTGTTCGTCTGAAAAAATTAATCTGATGTGTAAACTTAAAAACTTGGGCTATTTCGATTGTATCCCCCATTGAAACACGTAGTTTGAAAATTTTCCAGAAAATATTAAAGTAAAAAAAATTCCATTACACATCACAACTAACATAACACACCCAATAATATTTTCAGGAATTTAATTTCTGTCAGCGAGAATAGTTTAGGGGGTAGCACGCACCATTGTGCGCGCGCAGATAAAATCGTCATTCAGTATCACCTTATCTGCGGTTCGTTGTTGACAGAAAGGTTGGGGTTCAAGTACTGGCCGGGTTATGTTGGTTGGGGTTTAACTAAATCGGTCCCCACTTTCTCTTCGCACAAGTGCGAGAAGGACTACATTCCTTCTAAAACTCTACCTTACTCATCCCTTTAGTGTAAGTATGTGGATAGCCTGAACGGGCACACTTCGGCTTATCCCAGCGGCTCGGAAAATATTCATGAGTTGAGTTTTAGGGGCCATACATGTATTACGTAACGCACTTGAAAGGGAGAAGGAAGAGTCCATCGTAGCGTTACGCTGCGAGCCATGGAGGAAGGGGGAGACAGGCCAGTGTAACGTAACGAAGTTTTAGTTTATAAAACAAATAACAATAAAAAAAATTGGTTGAATTTATCAAATTAAATTCATTAAAATATGTAGGCTACTAAAAAAGTGTTTTATTCAGTTTTTAATATTAGGAGTTCATTTATTTACAGGAGTACTAAAATGTTTTTCATATTCAATTCCAAAGATGCGATCAATCATATGACACTGTCACATCTTTTATTGTTGATGAGTATCAATAAAACTACGATTGACGCATTTTACCGCTGTTTAGGGTTCAGTGACCGAATACATAATGAATAAAAATAAAACTGTTTTGCTAGAAATTCCATCCTTTATTCAAAATCATATTTATTTTAAACTTACAAAATCCGACGTGAAAATAAATAGTTTAACAAAAAAAAAAGCTCATTCGAAAATAACACGAGGAAAAGGTGCTTTTTTTATATAGGTGAAAGCGTTACGTAACTTAATGGGGGTGGGTTTGCCAAAGCGTTACGTATAGTTCCTTACCCCCATTTGCAAATAAGATAGTGTAAAAATGAAAGCCTAAAGCTTAAGGCCAAATGATTTCGAATGAACCCAAATAGTAGGCCAAATTACTTTAGGCTGACTGAATTTCTGTGATGTTAAATTTAAGGCCTAATGACTTAAGTTAGATTATTTTAGGCTCAATGACTTTCTGTGATGTTAAAATTTCAGACCAAACTACTGTAGGCCTAATGACTTTATGCTAATAGACTTTTGATAAAATTATTATTTTTTAGTCCAAATTACTTTAGGCTAACTAATATTAGGTCTCAATTTTTAGGCCACGTGCCCCATTCGAAGCGATACGGACATTATGTGCGCCAATCTTAAGAAGCTGTGATTATTTGTTTCAGAGGTAGCATGTGTGTCTTTTAATTATTAAGTTTAACACCAAGTTTATTACATAAATAATCTAAATACTAGGAATGAGTGAGTTATTGGGGTTTAAAGGGAGTTCACAACATTGTCTTGTGGAATACCCCTCTCTACCTCACCCAACCAGAATTCAAAACCCAACCTCCTCATCAACGGTGGGTAAGTTCAGTGCATCTCCTTTGCCTTAAACCATGAGGCCATTGATGAGGAAGACCGCAACCGCGGCCGTCTTTAGTTACAGGCCGGAATACTGAAGTTTGGCAACACTGCGTTGAGGCCGGTCGACAACACAGCCACGCGCAGTGTTGCTGATTTATTTCAGTTCGGTTACTGTGCGTGATATTTGTTTCTCGTGTAATTTTATTTATTTGAAATGTTATGTGGTTCATTCTTCTAATGTTTTGGGTTGTATAGCAAAACATACAATAGATGAACATTTTGTGGTTGCGATTAGTGATATTCAACAGCTGACATGATTCCAGAATTCTCGGTTTTGTACATTTGTGGCTATGCTTACTACAAAGCGACTTTTTGTTTTGAGTGCAGTTAATTCATTGAATGTTTTAATTGGGCATGATACAGAGGTTAACTATTTCAATGATCTTACCAGAGGAGGACTTAATAGTCCTTCAACAACCGTTTTGAGGATTGAAGTTAATGGACAATCTATAATGAAGATTTTAATAACATAAAAGTTCGAAAATAAGTTTCTTCAGCACAAGCATCAGAAGCAACTTTTCCTGTGCACCAACTTCAATGTCCACATGGTCTAAGGTGCTACTCTCACACTAGGCTAGACTTCCGATGACAGGGAGATCGAGGTTCGAATCTCAATCTGGTGTTCTGATGAGGGTTTTTCCAAAATGGTTTTCCACTCCCCTCCGCTCAAATGCGGGTACATTTCCCATAAAAATAACCTTCCTTAACCCTAAAACCATTTATATAATTAGTACATAAGCGTATAATCCAACCGGGTAGTAAGACATATTGATAAATAAAATAAACAACTTTTTCTTCGGTAATTCTTTGTGTGTATTTTCTTTGGTTTCGTCAACGCTTGGAAATATAGGCCTACTTCCTATTAACTACATTAAGTAGGCCTATAGGAATTATAAATTTGGCAGTGAAAATTCTTATTCAGAAAAGAAAAAAGTTATTTACAAAGTAATGTTTCAATATTTTCTATATCCCAAGGCTGGTAAGTGTTCAAAGCAATTCTTAAATAACACTGTCGATTTTATTGAATTAGTTTATAAAGAGGACACCTGGATATGGGCATTGAACCCGGGACCTTTGGATTAGTGCAACAATGGATGCTCTTTCTAGGCTTTGAGTGAGTGCCTTTTTTAATTTTCATCATAATATTATAATCGTGTTTGTGAGCAGTACATAATCCTTACTTAGCAAATTAATTTTAAAATTATTCTTTAAATGTTTATTTGTTGTATTTTTCAACCTATGAAGTATTTTTGTTAAATGTTATATGTAAAACATGTTTAGATTAATTGTTGGTATCATTCAAAGTAACTCATCAGTTTTTAAATGAAGAAAATAGTAAATATTCACACAATTTTTCCATAAGAACCAGCAGATCGCTAGGCCTCATGACGTCACTATAAGCGGAGTTGCCACATTTAACACTCTGGCCTGTAACTTAAGCCGGCCAAGCCGCAACGCATTGTTTGGCTATTTTATTATCAAAGCTAGATACTCTTAAACCAAGCTTAGTAAGCGGTTTCTTTATAGAAGAGCTTATCTTCTTTAAAGATCTGACACCCACACGCCAACCCACTAAACCTACCTCTGAGAAACCGTTCGATAAATAGATAGGGCTGCGCCAGTAAAATTAAAAAAAAAGTTTATCATGACATTTTACTACCTTTACAGTTGAACACAGCTCTCGGCAGCAAATATAAAAATTACTAACCGGTTCTGTGGCCGCGTGGTCTATAAGGCGTCACTCTCGCAATAGACGTGACTGCCGATGATGGGAAGATAGGGGTTCATTTCCAGTCGGGTGTACTGAAGGTAGTTTTCCTCAAATGGTTTTTCACTCTCTCTTAACGTAAATGCGGGTACACATCCTCTAAATTCAACCTTTTTATCCCTAACACATTAGAGTAATTAGTACATAAGCATATAGCCCTAACAGGTAGTAAGATCAAATGTTAATATAATTTTTATTTTAAATTGAATATTACAACTCAAAAATAAATTTGCACCACGAAATCAAAGTATTTCTGTATGTACTTACTTTTATATTAGGTGCTCCTTCACAAATAATTAAAAATATAGTCCAACACCTAAGCTGGGTCGGTAGCGAGTTCACCTACTGAAATAAGGCATCCATTTACAATTCTTTTCCTAGCGGAACCCAAAAGATATTGATGAAATTGGGACTTACTTTCACAATTTACTTTACATCCATTACTTTTTCCAGCCTATGGTAGTTTTTTATTAAAGCCATATATTTTCTACTACAGGCTTGTCATAGTTTTTTATGCCTTATAATCTAACTTAAGATTAGGACAGGCATAACACCCAGTCCCCGGCCGTTAATTTATCAATGTGAAAAGGTAAACTCATATTTTTATTAATTATAAATCTTTCGGTCATGCTGGGAATTGAACCCGGTACCTTTAGCTCAGGAGGCAAACACTCTACCGACTGAGCTAACCCTTTCACAATGCACCTTCAAATATGAGGAACTTGCTGTTGTGTTTGTTGTTGTGTATAATTAAGTTATTTTGTAAGTTGTGTACCAATATAATCGGTCTGTTCAGAAAGTGAACGTTGAATACTTTTTTTTAATTTGAAGACTCTATACTTTTATCGAATACGCTACAGATGATAATTATTAATTTAATGTAGGTTAAAGTTTTAAACAACAAAGTTTTTATTTTATTTCTGAAAGGATTACGTATATTTAGAAACTTGTAACATGTTCGTTTTTTAGTGATTTTTTTATCTCGAGAATTTAAATTCGTTCCAACAAAATCGAATACCTCAATAATTTTAACACAACTTAGCCTAACTTAAGCAAATCTAAACTAACGTTATGTCTGCTTCGAAACATTCTTTTTGGGACTTTATTGACCATACTCTATAAGAATGAGATACAACCTCTTTGTTCAGAATGAGCCATACTGCCCGTGCTACACCAGATTTGTGGTTAGTGGTTATAATGGTCAATCATAAGTCTAGGTGACCCTGGTCCTATTCCGGGCTACATTGAAAAATATATTTACTATTTGTATACGAATTCATCCTGTTACCCAGTTAGTAAATATCTAAATGTCACCTCCCCACTTCGTGGGCCTAATCTGTCAGGATGTGTTGCGGCCGAGAATTAGGGTGGTGACTGGATATGGATATATGACTCTCTGGGTTCCCTTGGTGTACGGCTTGGGTTTTTAGGGTTTTATTGTACTATTTTACACTACTACAAAATGTGATATTGTTAAGAAGTTACTAAAAAGATATAAAAAGGATTTGAATAAGACTTACTCAGGAGCTAGTGAGAGAACGAAGTATAGTAAGAAATGCTTAACCAGTGACCTGAATGACACTCTAGGTAGTCCTACACGGTTACCCCAGTACCGTGGGCACGATGGTAGCCCCCAGAACACGTACTCGACGATTCATCGTCCTAACCCGCGTAGTGCCTAAAACGGGCAGTGAGATCCCCCTAGAATCGATGGTGAATTGTCAGCCCTGTTAGCTCTAAATCTAGTAATATTTCTAATACAACTTGGCCTGAATGCCAAAAGGAATGCTGACAAGACATTCTGACCGTCAACACTTGTGTCCTATTATTTACTCACTCATGAAAACACGTTACTATAATGGTTCTGTCACTTGCAATTCACAAAATTACAATGTTAAAATAAACAAACACCCCAATTTAGGTAATGTCGATTACATAGGCATAATTTAATAGACTAAGTTAGTTTGTGAGTCGTATTCAGATACCTCTGTTTAGAAAGTGCATGTTATACACACCAATATTTAAAAAAATATATTGCTGCGTCTTACTACTTATTCATGATAATTACTCTAATGAAACAGGGATGAGTAGCATTTTAGAGGTAATCTACTCACATCTGCGTGGAAGGAGAGTGGGAAACCATTTAGTAAAAGCCACCTTCATTATACCCGACCGGAATCGGAACCTCGATGTCTCTGTCTTTATTAGGCTAGTTCAACATCAGTGATGCCCTAAACCAGGGATTCCAAAACTTTTTCACTCCAGGGCACACTTAATCCAAGACAGTATTTTCACGGCACACTTGTGTAAAGGCTGTAATATAATATATTTTTCTATTAAATTTAGATAAAAATTAAAATGATGAGTATCGAGACACAGTTGACAATAAGTGTATTCTTCTATTGGTGCCCTCATCTACTTGCGGAGAAAATTGCATGTTTACTTTAATTTTTTTCAACAACATTTTGACTGATGTTCTCAGCTATTTCAGAAATACGTCTACCTAGGTTATTATTCGATAAAGACACTTTTGAAATTTGCTCTTTAGATTATTTTATAAGATTGGTTTCATTAATGACATGACAAGCTGGCCCAATCCCATTTTCACCAATAACATGTGGTTTTGTGTTTTTGTTTTTTTTTGCGTTCAATTCAGCAACTTTGAATTACGCCTCAGGTGAACTATCTGAAATTTAAACATTTTTTTAAAATTTGTTTTTTGTGCCTTGTGTTGGGATGATGAATTTTCGGGACTCACTGGGATGTTTGGTGGTTGGATGCCGCTTCATTTGGCTCAGAATAATTGTTTCATTGCTTAGGCGCTCTCCACAAAAGATACAGATAGAAACTAGTCGGTCACAATCTTCTTTTCGAGTGAAACCTAAAATTAGCTATCACTATAACACTTTGGGAGACTTAAAACCGGAACTAGTAGTAGATTTATTGCGAGATGTTTAGTTGAATTAAGATCTTTGGAAATTTTGGCGGCACACTTCCAAAATTTCTCGGCACACCGGTTGGGAACCACTGGGCCTAGACCATTTAGCAACTAAAGCGGGTACACTCCAATAAAGAGATAAATAGTCTTAGATATGATTAAATAACAGTTAGCTATATTTATCTTATGAATGTCAAAATTGACATAACCTGTAAAAAAAACCCTGCATAACACCTTGCTTGACTTATGAACACACAAAACTACCATTAGAACGCGATAGAAAAGGTGTTATAGAAAAACCTTATATTTTATTTTGTGTTTAACATAAAAAGTAGCATTATTATTAATACTGTTATTGGAGGGATTGATGATATATAGCCAAGATAACATATCTTGACGTATGAGTAAATGAAAGTAGTTTTTGTATATGTCAAATACTGTTCTTTCTAACGTATTCTTACTATAGATCTGGTAACTTTTTGAACTGCCTAATGTGTTTCTTTCCACGGCGATACATCTATAGTTGATCCACTGATAATATCAATTAGTTAACTATATTATGAATGAACTAAACCTGGGGTCAACAACCTTTATGTATCACCCTGCGTTTCTACTATCTACTTTTTGTCTATACATCTTGAACATATTCCTTCAATTCAATCTTTCCTCAAATCTTGTGTTCCCTTCTTAGTAGTGAAAGAATATTATAGAATTAATAAAATGTACGTTTTAATACTAAACAACTTCATTTTATATTATGTGCGGTCAATGTTATTCTGGTCACAATTAAATATTATTCTAAAGTAGCCTACTTGATATATTTGCAAGTTTAGAAGATTAAAAAGATCGACAATGACGATATATTTTTCTTGTGTGATTGACTGAAAATTGCCGCTTTATCGACCAATCGATCACGATCGACCAGTTGCCGATCCCTGTACTAAACCAAAAGGATCGGATTAGATGCCAGTGTGAAGAACATTTTTCATTAAATTAGAATAATACCGTGTGAGTGTGTGTATATGATATAGGATACATTGAGTCATTCCACAGCGGTTAGGAAACATCTTGACAAGGGATTAGGATTTTTGATATAAATGCACTTATAAAAAATTCCCATTGTTTTAGTGGTCATCTTTGATTGATATTATTATTACTATTGTATTAGTATTGTTCTATGAGTATGTTTTTATCTACCAAAAGTGACAGCTGTATATCACATGATTCGATGTATAAATATATACAAATTGTTTATATAATGGGGAAGTATAGAGAACGCTAGTTAAGGGAAGTTTTTTTTGCAGTTTTTCTATCAAAACTTTTTTTTTTTTGCCAAAATAAATAAAATATTTCACCAGTAAAAACATAGAGTTTAATTTTATACACAAGGTGATATCAACAGTTCTTGAATATCTGTCATGAGTTTAGCGGCATTAGATGACAAAAATTGTAAGCTAAGAGAAACAGTTGTCATTAAATTTCAGTATCAATCTATCAATTTGATAGATATTCAAGAACTGTTGATATCACCATGGGAAGAAAATTAAACTTATGTTTCTACTGGAACAATATTTTATTTATTTTGGCAAAAAAAAAAGTTTTGAGGTAAAAACACTCGCCTAAACTCTCATTTTATACACTTTCCCCTTAATAACTTCAGGAACTGTAAAAAGAGTTTCTTTATATTAGAATAGGACTTTATACATTATTGTAATGTTGATCTGATTGTGAATGAATGAATATTGTTGCAGGACACGCGAACTCACGTGGTTGTGGAGCTGTATGATACTGAGAGGTCTTACGTCGACTCTCTGCAGATACTAGTCATGGTAAGTGGCCTTTAAAAAAAAATTTCTTATTTATATTGGTACGCTTTGAATGTAAGTTTTCTGGTTATTAGAGACCTAGACCCGTGCTACCACAAGGACTCAAAACTGAAATAAGCTAGGTTTAAGTTTAACTTCGTATCACTCGCATCGGTGGGCACGCGGACTAAATGTCACGCTCATCTGGTCTGGTTTTCCTGTGACGGGGAAGGTGAGGTTCGAATCGCGGCCGGGTGTTTTGAGGGTGGTCTCTTCTTCTGACACCATCGTTCTCCCTCTCCCCCACTATTCTCTCTCTCTCTTGATTCCTTTGCTTCTTTGTCTATACCTCTCATCCTTTCTGCTGCCATTCCTCTTTCTTTACATTTCTGTCTGCATCCTATCTCTCACTCACATTCTCTCCATACCTATCTTTCTTTTTTTCCATCCCTCTCCCTCTCTTAATTTCTTCTACAATTCTACCTTCCTCATCCCCCCCTCCATTTTCCTTCTTCTTAACCTAAGGGTTGGTTTGATTTTCTACCTCATTCATCCAGCGCTGGGCATGCACTCAACCCTTGGGCTGGTTAGTGCTACCTGCACCATCTGGTAGAGATCCCATGTATTAGGGGAGTTCAGAAACTGTGGTGGTTCCCCATCACCTTCCACGCTGAATTTCTATGAGCGAGAATGAAAGGGCCTACCAATTTTGCCGGAAAGGTACTTCACATACCATCCAGGGATTCTTTACATGCCACAATCGACATGGGACCGACGGCTTTACTTTCACCCAACGAAGTAATTTGTGCTTTGTATTTTTATCGCTCAAGAAAAATCCCTCAACCTCAGCTGGGTTTGAACCCATGAACTTCGGGTCCTGAAGTGAGCACTCTACCATAAGAACACCGAGTTCGTCCCCACTCATTTAATGTAGGTTAAATATGTGGATAACCCGGAAGGGAAGTAGGACAGAGTAGGCCTATTGTAACGATACTGATTTGGACCCCTCTCATATATGTAAAAAAAAAAGTAATGGATGAAGGTATTTTTCTTCAATAAATTGTATGTAGATTATCCTTTTAAGACTTCATCCATGGAGAATCACGCGCTTTTCAGAAATAATGTCGAAGGATTGCACCATTAAAACTTATTTTTTCTTTCATAAAGTAACTCCGTAGTGTTTACCAAAAAAGCAAGTGACGCTAGCTCCCTCTACCCAATAGGAAGCTAGCCTTCACGACACCTGTCACCAGGACGATTTCGATTTGTTGGTTTTGACACTGGTCACTAGAGGTCCAAGGGGCAAGGGGTAGGTCATATATAAGCTGTTTGTGCGTATGAACACACAGAGTGGCAACATAAACCTAGAGACCGTGTAATATCACGACAGTGCCACTAACTTAAATACAGAGAGTACACAGAAAATAATCTGTAGTTCAACAAAAATTGCATCGTTCTACATAATATCTTCGTACCGGAGGTATAATCATCTTAATAAACCGAGTGCAACATAAAAAGTCTTGTTTATTTATTATCGTTATTGATAGTGTCCAATCACAGGGCACTATCACGATTACAATCCGTACCGCTTTAATTAGTGCTCGATCACGGGGCAAATATCAGCTAATTAAACGGTAATCATTTTAATTGACGCTCGATCACGGGGCTATAAATACCAATTATATATCAATAAATAATGTAACGTAATAATATGTGTAAATAAATAAATATATATATATAGAAACCCGCCTCGGTGGCTTAGTTGGCTAACGCGCTAGTCGTGTTGAGCCCGACTGCCGAGGACGGGTAGATCGAGGCTTCGAATCTCGGTCGGGTGAACTGAGGGTGGTTTTTCCTAAATGGTTTTCCACTCTCCCTCCACGCAAATGCGGGTTTACTTCCTCTACTAAACCTTCCCAATTCCCAATCTATTAGCGAAATTAGTACTTAAGCGTATAACCCAAATGGGTAGTAAGACGCGGTGCTAAATAATAATAATAATAATAATAATAATAATATATATTGAATAGGTTTAATCCCTTGAATAAATAATAAATAAATTATGTCCCTTGAATAAATTAATCCTTTAATTTTATTTCATTTAATATAATTTTAAGTTATGTTGGCTTAGCGCTAATTAAATAGGTTTATTACTCCTAGACCATGCATACCCAGCCACTGCCCCTGGCCCGGACGCAACCAACATTTATTTATATTTGAAACCGGCCCCGTGGTTTAGTGGTCAGTACACCTGACTACGAACCTAGCAATCCCGGGTTCGATTCCAGGCTGGAACCTTGGGTATTTTTTTCCCGAAAGGTGAACTACCCCAACTGTCACCAGGGTTTGGTTAGTTAGGCTTAAGTTAGGTTTAACTGTTTCCACTGGTTCCACACCCTCATACTCACCATATCCTCATCTCATCGGGACATGGAAATAACCTCCATGGAAAGGATGTACGATTAGTGCATTCGGGCGTCCTCTTGGCAACGGTACATTAGTACTGGTTAATCTTTCCACAAACTGGGCTGCGAGTGATGTAGCCCAGACACGCATATATATATATATATATATATATATATATATATATGCACTGCACCTGCACAGGACTCAGCCAGTCTTCATGGTTGTGACGTCATCGAGGCCAATGTGTTACAGGCTGCAATTTATGTTCCTTTTGGCTATAGATTTGATCCGCAGTCTAGTAATGAAAAGTGCAGTGTTTTGTTGAAACTGCCTAATTTGGATGGTTACATCAATCAAACATTATGTTCAATTATTTAGAAATAGGGTTTGAATCTTAGTTTGGAAGAGCGGGATTTTATTTAAACCAACCTTTACTGATAAATCTGTCTTAGATCTATCTAATATCAGAGGGTAAGAGGAAGAAAGTGAACGCTATATACAGGTCTATAAGAGTGTACTAGTTAGATATGTACTAGTTAGAGTGTACTAGTTAGATACCCAAATAGGCCTACATATTACAATTCATACCACTAGAATTGGGTGGTTATCCATTGAGGGGGATTCATCTTAGATTAAGTTGGTTTGCAAGTCGTGTGTTGATATTTCCCTATGCCAATTTTTTGTATTTTTACCACTAGTATTTATTTGTACACTTTTGTATCAGCATGAAATTTAAAATGTCTCATCAAAGG
This sequence comes from Timema genevievae, assembly GCA_902155825.1. NCBI lineage: Eukaryota > Metazoa > Arthropoda > Insecta > Phasmatodea > Timematidae > Timema > Timema genevievae. Next base: position 76,546 of record CABFWO010003110.1, on the reverse strand, counting down.
TAACAAAATTATGTGTAAAGAACTAAGCTGGCATTCGCCTGGAAAGAGGATAGGTAATTGACTACGCACTAGGGAAAATCATCACTGCACCCGACCAGGAACGGTTACCAAATGCAATACGAGTCTAGCGCCTTGAACAGCTCGACCACATACCATAGAGTTTAAAAACAAGATCATGAATCATTAAACTTAAATTTCAAAGCAACATTATATATTTATAAAGATATTTTACAAATATAAATAAATATATGTATAAATATATCTACTTGGTATATATATTACTGAGCGATACTTTTTGTTTTGTAATTTTAACCAAACAATTCCCTAAAATGCATATAAAGATTTAGTAGGAAGTGGTGCTAAAAAAAATCCCTCAACTATGAAATCGATTTTGTAATCTCATAGTTCCAATAAAATCACCAAGTAATATCTCAGATAAGCTCTATCAAATAACGACAGAAGGCTAAGTTTTCGCACGTCATCCAGCTGACATTTCAAATCTGTTGAGGGGCGTTATGTTTAACTATCTAAGTAGTATCTGTAGTAAATCTAAATGGACCAGATCTATTTTCATTTATTGACACGGTGATAACATTTTGAAAGTATTTACCAAGGCTACACAAAGGCAAGTCCGTCTCTTTCTTGTTGGTTATTCGATGGGGTTGATCATTGAAAGTTAAATAAACAAAAAATATTTTTTTAGTTTTGTTTGATTTATCACCACGACTTATTATCTGTTCAGATTACACGTATATATGATAATTACTCTAATGGGGTAGGGATAAGGAAGTATTTTAGAGCTAATTTACCCGCATTTACGTGGAATAAGAGTGGAAAACCATCGAGGAAAATCCGCTTCGGTGGCCGCGTGCATGATCTGAGGCACCACTCTTGCATTAGACTAGACCTCCAATGATGGGGAGATCGAGGTTCGAATTTCGGTCAGGTGTACTGAGGGTAGTTTTCCACATCGGGTTTTCACCCTCCCTTCACACAAATGCGGGTACCTGAATCTAACCTTCTTAATCCCTAAAACCATCTGCGTAGTTAGTACATAATTGTATAATCTGAACGGGTAATAAAACATGGTGNCCCCTTTCTTTTTAGGGAAAATCACCCTTATTAGACCCGACCGGTATTTGAACCCCAATCTTCCTGTCACCAGCATGCCAGTTCAACACTAGAGAATTACTTAAACCAATCATGTAAATCTTACGGCCCAATGTGATTACGATTTCGTACAACCCTCGGAGATTATAATGAACCAACATTCAATTTGGACCGACTCCTCTTTTCATAAATGTGACTGTACGGTGTTGGTGAGTAAGAGAGAGGTAAAGAGATATCGGGTGAGAGAGTGGAAGCAACCGGTGACCTGCTATATTGACTCATTCTTGTCCCTCTTCGGAAAAACTTAGCTGATAGCATTTTAGCGCGGCAATCTCAGTGTAGGCAACGCCCAAGACAATGCTACCGATGTAAAGTTTGAAAATATGCTTAGCATTGTGAAACTTTTAAACAAAACATATAGGATGAAAGGGGTTAAGTGGTATTTTAACACTCCGAGCTGGTATATTAAAAAAGCAGGGCATGCTAGAAAGTACTAGTAAATAAAGTATGAAATTTGGCATTATTTTGGGGAAACTAGCAAAATTTTGCTTTGCTACTGGCACAATATTTCTCGCTGGGATTGGCATTATTGGTCTGGTATTTCTGATACTTGCAGTTTGTCAGATCCTTTAGTGAACACTGAAGAGATAACGCTCCTTAGTAGTTTCCTGCTCCAAAGTTAAGAGGTAACAACAATATTGATATCATTATCGTTTGTCCACCGTAGCAAGGGGTCGTGTGATTCATTCTAATTGTCTTAGGTGGGATTTTTTAAAGAGTGACTTGTGAATAACGCTTCAAATAGTATGACCTTCAAAATGTTAATTTCAAAACCTTCAAAACGCAACATCGAAGAAGAGGGTCGTGTGTTTCAGAAAAAGTGGGTTCTGGAATATTTTGTTCACCAAATAAATGGTGAAAATGTTTGTCTCGTATGTAAATAGGCAATCATTGTTTGTAAAGGCGTCGTTTGGTTTGGTTGGCCGGTGATGGGTAGGCCAGCTGCAAATAAAAGAATTCAAATTTCTGGGGAAAAATGAAGGTTGAGTTTTATTGATAAGAGTCAACCTCGGTGGTCTTGGGGTAAAGTGCTCGCCTCAGGACCCGATGTCCGTGGGTTTAAACCCAGCCGGGGTTGACGTATTTTTCTTGAGCGATAAAAATCCATAACACAACTTCCTTCGGAGGGGAAGTAAGGACATCGGTCCTATGCTGAGTGTGATATATAAAAAAAACCTGAAAGGTATGTGAAAAACTGAAAATACCTTTCCTGGCAAAATTGGTTGGTCCTTTCGCTTTCGCTCATAGAAATTCTCATGTTCTGATATAATCAGTCGATTCAGAAAGTGTGTGTTAAATACCTCAAATAAAAAATAATTAAATATTTTTTATAAACATAAGGTGGTCTACCAAAATGATTTCCCTCTACTTATGATGATGACAACTTTTCAATTTTTTTTTAATGCAGCCCTTCCAGTATTTTTTTGTTTTCACTATGGCCCTTATGATCGAACGAGTTTGACACCCCCCACCTTAGACCATTCGACCACTAAAGCGGGTCTTTCCCACCCTTAAGGACACTACCCCACACTGATGATCACACGGTATAAGGCATCATGTTACATTGCCTATGACGGTGTGGGAGGTCAAGGTTTGAATCTCAGCCGGATGAACTGGTTGTGGGTCCCCCAATGCGATTAATCATTGTGGTTTCCCCATCCCCTATCCACGCGAATGTAATGGCATTTTATCTTAACTACCCTTCTCATCCTTACCCATTGATAAAATATATAAAAAACCATGTTTATAAAACATATAAACATAAATATATCCTAATTGTAAAGTATTTGTTAAATAATAATATTTAGCACCGCGTCTTACTACCCGTTCGGGTTATACGCTTAAGTACTAATTACGCCAATGGATTAGGAATTGGGAGGGTTGAATTTAGAGGAAGTGAACCCGCATTTGCGTGGAGGGAGAGTGGAAAACCATTTAGGAAAAACCACCCCCAGTTCACCCGACCGAGATTCGAACCTCGATCTCCCCGTCCTCGGCGGTCGAGCTCAACACGAC
>CABFWO010003110.1:32686-68812 GCA_902155825.1 Timema genevievae | reverse complement strand
TTTTTTTACTTTTCACTTTTGATAAAACTGATTGTTTTTATATTTATGTTATCATGTAGCCTATTGTTTATCATATTTATTTTAATTTCATCATTATTTTTACTAATTTATATGCACATTTATGTTTGCTGTTGGATTACTATGTTTCAAATTATTTTACACATTTTTTAGCAAATAGAATAAAAATACATATTTTACTATTGTAAAACCATGGGAGCAATAGTGACCGTGATTACCCGATGGGGTAGCAAATGGCGGTCAAACCCCTATTTATAGTTTTTTTGTTTGATAGACAAAACCTTATAGACATTCTATTTTGTACTATGTAATCTTCAAAGTAGAATCACTAAGCTATAAGATCGTGCTTATTAGGTTTAATTACAATAAATATTTTTTCAGTAATTTAAGTTTTTGCTTAGGTGACCGCCTTTTGCCCACTCTCCCCTACACATTATTCTTGTCGAATTTTGCAACTCCTATGATGGATATTATATAAATGATGTGATTAATTTACGTAGAAAATTAGACTAAACTTAGGGTACCTACTGAAGCTTTTTTTTTTTTACAAAAACTGTAAAATTACTGACCTAAACTTCCATACCTTAAAGAAGTACCTAATCATGTTTCAATGTTAAGTGTTGTATATTTCCTTTGTGCAGAAATACTTACAACCTCTGAAGAGCCCGGAGAATGCAGGTCTTGTCGACGGTGCGCTTGTGGATGAAATCTTCTATCAGGTAACACAACGAATCTATAATTTTTTTTTATCAACTTTAACTGTGACCCCTTATTATTTTATAGACCATCCGAATGAACTATGAGTAACATTTGATTGTCTTTGGACCTCACAATATCGAAGAAACCGAAGGGTTTCATCAATACACCTTTTTAGTCCGGACTGGACAAGGGCGGATTGCGAGCCTGTCGTTTTGGGGAGAGGTAATTGATGAGGTGTGGGGGGTGACGATTTTTTTTCTAAGGTTCCTTAACGTAGAAATTTAATGATTTAAATTTTTAATGATTTTAATAATAATAAAAAGAGAACTTTTAAGAAAAGACACAATTTTGACTAACCAATTTGTAATTTTAATACGAAAAAAAAAATTACCCTCACAATAAAAGTTTAAAATGTGTATATTGGCCTAGAATGTTTTAGTATTAATAGAAACAATAAATGTTAAAATACAATACGTGGTTAAAATACAAACTTATTAATCTAATTAGTGGACACATTTAGTTTTAAACTGGTTAATTGCTTGGCTGCACATTAAAACTAAGTTGAAATAGCTATTTACTAGGTCATGTAGGAGATAAAGCGAGGAAGATGTGGAGTCAATCATCATTTGGGTTATACACGTTCAATATTTTGATTATTTTCTATGCAGAGGGAGGTGTACCCACCCCTGAGGCCTGAGTTACTGTGCCCGTGGGATAAAGTGACCCATTCATCCCGGAAATAAAAGTCTTATGCCCTGGACTGATTTCATTCTCGATTTTGCTTGAAAAATTAACGCAGTTTGAACTTTAAATGGACTAAATAAAAAGGTTTTAATCGCGTCAGTTGCTAAAAAGATTCATTTATGTAAAGTTTCAATGCAAGTGACGGGTATTTCTCACATATTATTACTTATTAATTTCTCGCGCCCCTCGGGTAGAAAAAGTATTGATTACAGATTAAAGGTTGGTCTATAGGTAGCATCTCACACTTGAATTACACATGTTGGTTGCGTATAACCCGAACTGGTAATAAGACGTGATGGTGAAAAAAAGTTGGGTTTTTTTCTCCACGGTATTCTTAGACAGTTTTTCGTTAAAAAAAATCAAAAATTTTAATAAAGCCTAAATGTATTAAATTAAAAATATAATTTTCTAGTCAAATCAAAAATCTGGTTTAAATTATCTATTGAAAATTTAGGATTGGTGAAGCTCGCACAATTCATCTGAATCTAGGAGGAAATTCTGTCAGCGTACACAAACGGCTACTTCGCAACAGCTATCATATTTACTCTTTGATCGAATTTATACTTTTATTCGTTCCACTGTTTTTTATAGCACAAAATGACAGCTAAGTGTGAAGTGGAAAAGGGCAACGTATACTCTTTTTTCAAACTAAGCCAAAAGGATTCGTGGAATTTCCTTCAACAGATACAACATTAATCTCCTTTTTTTTCTGAGAGCTAAGAATCTTTAAGACTCCCAGAGTTCTGACAACAGTTTATAATATAAAGTTTTTTAAAACTATCTACTCCACGTCAATGGTAAAAATAAAGAGTCCTTTTGCTTTTTCTATAATTTATAAAAGTTTCTAAGTTGGTGCTTCAAATGACTTAATTAATCAGCAGAGTTTTCTTTCCAGCACTGAAGAGCTTATATACATTCTTCAGACACCATAGCTCTGTGGGTAGCGTGTCTGTCCACGCAGATAAATTTCCCAGGTTCTATTCCCAGCAAGGCTAAAATCTTAAAAAATTTGTCATAGGTGAAATGTGGGTTTCCGATTTCACAATGATGAAATAACGGCCGATCGGGACTGGATGTTGTATCTGTACTAAAGTTAGTTTGTAGGTCGTGTGCTGATATAATTAGTCGGTTCAAAAAGTGCACGTCAAATACCTCAACAACAAAAAATTAAAAAGTATAAAGTCCAATTTTCATAGACAAGGACTTTTAGAAAATACAAACCTATTTTTTGCAGCTCAAATTCGAAACGTTTTGCTATATTACTAGTGATGTATTATTATGTATTGATAGTATCTATCAAAAATGATAGCTGCAGATTATATGGCCCGACATATGTATACGTAAAAGTAGATCTAGAAATTTACAACTGTAAGATAAGACTATTCTTATAAAACAATGAACTGTAGATTTTTTATAACCTCAATGAATTGTGTGATACATTTTTGAACTGGATAGAAACTATTCTATTGACTATTACTCATCCATAACATTATTAAAGGTTTTCCTTAAATAACAAATATATTAGCCCTACATAATTAAATACACTACGTTTAAAAAGAGTTAACTTATCATGGTGGCTACAGACAGGGAAAACAGGGAAAACCTGGAAAAGTCAGGGAATTTTTGGATGACAGGGAATACAGGGAAATGTCAGGGAATTTAACTAAAAATAAGGAAAAGTCAGGGAATTAAAAAATATGTCTAAAATCCCATTAATTTCATAACTAAACACTAAAACAAAAGTTAATAACATTTTAATTTTTAAAATAACTGATAAAACTGTTTATGTTTAGTAGATACAAACTTTTTTCATTATGTGATAAATAATAAATAAAACAAAAGTCATCATCCACCATTAAAACAGGAAAAAAGTAGTCTGGGAAATTTGAAAAATGTTGCCTGGAAAACCTGGAAAAGTCAGGGAATTTTGTAAAATATGTTTTGTAGCCACCCTGCTTATGCTACTGTGCACACCAAGCCTCCCCCCTTCCCATATTTAGTTCGATGGCTTTTTATTATTTGGAAATAGCCCCATTTTATCAATGTAGTTTTTAACTCTCGTATATCATCAATCTGGGATAATGGTGTTTAAATTACTGTGAGCTAACAGGATCAAAAATTGTGTAAATCAAACATGATTGGTTGTAAACCGATACTACAAATAATATTTACATCTATATTCAGCCTCGATCCTTTTCATCAACAAGGATTTGTTGGAGGGAGGGATTTTGTTTTATCCGGGCCATTTTCCATGGGTAGGTTATTGATTCCAGGCACTGTGTATTAGGCACTGTTTACTCATATTGTCCATGGAACTTATTGAATATTTCTCCCTAAACTATAAACATTTAAACTATAAAATGTTATCTTTAGCTCACTCGAAATAATGTTTACGAATAATTATAAATAATCAATTATCTGGTCTTTAATTAAATTGCCTTACTACAAAATAGGTATGGGTCGGTTCATTTCTTTGGTACCGATACCTTTGTTCCACCGGTTTCAATTAGGTTTTTTGGTGCCTCACTTTTTCTGGTTCTTCAGCTGGTTTTGGTTCGGTTCTAAGGTACCTCAGTTCCATTGGTTCTTCAACGGATTTAGTTAAAATTCTTAGATATCTCGGTTTCACCGGTTCTTCAAACATTTTGGTATGAAGTTATCTCATTTCCACCGATTCTTCAACCACTTTCGGTTTTTCTGTACTTGAGTTACACCAGTTCAAGTGATTTTTGGTGCTAGAAAGTTGTTTCACGGTTCTAAAGCTAAAATAAAATCTTAAAAACGCATACAATTAAATTTCATAAGAATAGTTTCTAATTTTCATTCTCAAATTTATTTTTGCCTTAAACTATATGTATAGTGACTCACCAGGTGGTGAATGTTGTAACCAGCCAAATTGCATGAAGACAAAAACAAAGGCTGTACCGGCGCTCTAGATACATCTAGAGACACCGGTTACGTAGACAGGGAAAGCATACATATGCAAAGAACACGTAAAATCAAAAAGATAGAGATGCATGTAAGCAAATTAGCTTTAATGAGACCAGTTTAACAATACACACACAAAGAAATATCAAAGCTCCATCCAGTTTGTCAAGAATAGGCCTGTAATGATACCCTAAAATCAATGACTCTAATACAAGTAAACAAATGACCCCACTCATGGAGTTAACACGGCGTGAAGCGCCAATATCTGTGCACAACAGGCAAGTCCCTGTTTATACTATAGACAGGTAGTCCCCTTCTAAAATACAATTGCTGCATCAGTCATAAAACAATAACATGTACTTGAAAATTCTACACAAAACGATAGTTAGTTAATTAGTTGTAACTAATTACTTGCAAGCAAAATAAAGTCAGTCTAGCGAAACAAATCTGCAGCCCTACTTTAAGGGAAGAAGACCACCCACGCTAGTGAAGCTAGTTTTATCTTTCTCAAGGTTATGAGAAATTGAGAGTTTATTCCGGTCATACATATTCCGGTTGAATAATAAGCGAAAGTTCCAATTTAGGCTTCTAGGCCTGAGCACAAAATGACCTAGCAAGCAACCAATCGGTATTAGCCGGGATCGAGGAAATTAAATCCATTAAAGTTTAGCGCTCGACAAAGAGGGCAAGAAACGACCTCTCAAGGTAACAATATCAAAAACATATAAAGAACGTGAGCCATGCCATATGGGCAGAAAGGCCCACAAGTTGAGCACCGCAACAAGGTGAACAGCAATATTTAAATTACATAATAAACGTGAGCCATGCCATATGGGCAGAAAGGCCCACAAGTTGAGCACCGTAACAAGGTGAACAGCAATATTTAAATTACATAATAACCACGAGCCATGCCAGATGGGCAGAAAGACCCACAAGTTGAGCACCGCAACAAGGTGAACAACAATATTCAAATTACATAATAAACGCGAGCCATGCCAGATGGGCAGAAAGACCCACAAGTTGATCACCGCAATAAGGTGAACAACAATAAGGCGAGAAGCGCCCAGATTTACCCTAGGAACGCCGACCATTAACTAACCAGTTATAACCATCAGGCCTGGAACAACCTAAACAGTCCCTTTCATTCCTGAAGGCCCTGCAGACTACAACATGGTCGTGCAGGCCAAGGAGTGAGACACACTTTTATCTAAGGTTGGTCTGAAGGACCAAGCATAAAACAGTGACGTGAGACATCACCGAAGGCAATTACAGCATGCCATAAAAAGTTAAAGACTAAACTACATCACATAAAATATACCCACGAGAGCTACAGATAATCTCATGAACGTGGAAACAGTTCCTAAAATCTACATAATGGCTGATTAATCCGCCTACTCCCTATCAATCTGAATGTATAACATTAGGGTAAGTTACTTCCGTCGGCAGCATCGTCATGACCAACTAGGTACTTTAGATATGTTCTGAGTGAAGAGACGTGGAACATGTAGTATCCTGGACTAGTAATGTAATAGTGTGTCCTTGCCCAGCGAACCATGGAGTTTTATAGCGGCTGAACCAGACGAACCATGGGAGAGTATAAGTGGGAATGACACCCCATGATGTTCAAATAGGCACGTAGACATGAGCCACAGAAACCGCCACACTGAACCTCAGTCATTTAAATAGATAGCTCGGAACGGTAAAGTGCAGCGTAGCCGGCCGAGAGAATAGTTTCTTGTTCAGCGATGTTGTTGTGGCATGGTATGAAACAAATGGAGTTATACATATATAGATATGTGCACATATTTAGAAAGCCATATACATTTTATTTCGAGAAATGTTATTCTTGGTAGTTGGTTTAGGTCGTATGGGGCTTGACAGGTTAGCCCGCTACAAGGCCAAAGGTGACCAAATATATGTATTATATAATATAATATATTTATAAATTATGTTATATATATATGTGTGTGTCAACGGCAATGTGTGAAATTCAGGCGTTCTCTAAAATGCCTAGGCTTTCTATTATAATGCCAGAGTGGTTTTGGCAAAGTATGAAATAAACGAGTTTTGCTGTTGTATTTCATACTTATTTTCAAGTTCTTTGGCTTTTTGAAGTCATGGAATATGTTATCAATTCTTTTATCCAGTTGTATGTAAGTCTTGCGCCGTTTTCTTCCAGGTTCACCTAATTCCTAGTATTTAAGTTGGTCAGGTTAGGTTATTTTATAATAGGTTAGTTAGGTTAGGTTAGGTTAGCTATTGTTCTCGGTAATATATAATGATTGGTTATTCTATAAATTTCCAACAAAAAGTATAAAATACAACAGCAAAACTAATTTATTTCATACTTTGCTAAAACTACTTAGGAATTATATAGAAATCCTAGGCATTTTATAGAATGTCAGATTTACACACACTGCCATTAAAATATACAGATATTTATATATTACACCTATATTAAACTATTTATAAACTTATTATATTATATAATTATATATCTATAGATAATATATATTATTATATTATATAATAGTACATACAGAATATATGGCAACTATAGTGAGTATCCCCGAAAATACTGAGGAAAAAAAAAGTTTCTTTGTTCTGGCTAGAGTTGAGGTATTGGAAATCATATCAGACCCCCTCCGACCTGCATCTAACACTCTTCATCTGACCCACTTCGATGGTCAAAAGGTCTAAGGTGTCACTCTCGCATTAGATTAGACTGTCGATAACGGGGAGATCGAGGTTCTAATCTCGGTCGGGTGTACTGAGGGTGGTTTTCCCCACACTTGCTTTTCTATCTACCTCCACACAAATGCAGGTACACTTCCTCTAAATTCAACCTTACTCATCCTTGGCCATATATCTTATTACCCGTTCGGGCTGTATGCTTATGTACTAATTATGCTAATGATTTTAGGGACTAAGCAGGTTATATTTGAATGATATGTATCCACATTTGCATGGAGGAAGAGTGGAAAACAATTTAGGGAAAACACCCTCAGTACACCCAACTGTGATTCGAACCACAATCTCCTCATCAGCATCATTCTAATCTATTGCTAGAGAAGCGCTTTAAAAAAGTTATCAAATTTATTTTCATATATTCAAATACACCATGCACTATGTTCTCTTGGACATACGGTGTCAATTACAGCATGTGGAAATTAACTTCAGTGTACTGTTGTCACTTTTGGCTATGTTATAGCCAAGGACTTAGAAATCTAATTTATTTATAGAAGGGGCTCATTAGAAAATGTTATTATACTTTTGGCCAACAAATGTTTTTATATGTATACATGAACTCCTTAGGGGGGAGGAGGTTCATCAAATCCGAGGGGGGTGAGGAACCCTACTCCCCCTTTTCTACGCCATTGATTTGTAGCTATTATTTTTTATTTTCTAAAATGTTCTTCAAACTACAATAAGGTGGCATAGTTTAAGGTGGAGTAGAATGTAACGGGAGTTTTTACCATTTTTATGCCACCCGCCCCTCTTTTTTTCTAAACTAAATAAAATATTGCTTCAGCAGATATGTTTTATGATTCTTTAATATTTGTCTCTAACATTGCAGAATTAGACCAGGACTTTTTATCTTAATTTAAAAAGTTTTGGTTTGGACGCCATGAAGCTCTTAACAAATATTCAAGAATTGTTTGGTGATCATCATGTGTAGAAAATTAAACTAAACAGCTCTAGTTAAGGGAGCCCGCCTCGGTGGCGTAGTTAGCTAATGCGCTAGCCGTGTTGAGCTAGACCGCCGAGGACGGGGAGATCGAGGCTCGAATCTCAGTCGGGCGAACTGGGGGTGGCTTTTCCTAAATAGTTTTCCACTCTCCCTCCACGCAAATGTGGGGCCACTTCCTCTAAATTCAACCTTCCCAATTCAAACTCCATTAGCGTAGCTAGTACTTAAGCGTATAACCCGAACGGGTAGTAAGATGTGGTGCTAAATTTAAAAAAAACCTAGTGAAGCAATATTTGATTTAGTTTGGCCAAAAAGAATTTTTCTCATAAAAAAATCTGCAAAAATACAGTTCTTAGCTCGCTTTTCCTTCCATTCCTTCTTAATAAACTAAACAACAGTAGGTGTTGTAAACTTCCATACAAATTCCCCAATGAGGATGTTGTATGATGTAGGTCCCTTCCATCCCTCCTTAATAAACTAAACAACAGTAGGTGTTGTAAACTTCCAAACAAGTTCCCCAACGAGGATGTTGTATGATGTTGTATGATTTTGTAGGTCCCAGCCATCCTCTCTCATCATGAGGTGTTCCTTGAGGAGCTCAGGAGAAAGCTGGAGCAGTGGGACACCAAGCAAACAGTCGGAGATGTATTCCTGGAAGTGGTGAATATATATATACATATATATACATACGCCCCACCATATATTTCCCCTAACAAACGTCAATGACGCGAAACTATAACATCTAAGAGAAAAACACACACAAAAAAAGTGTACATTTTAAGTAATCGCATAAGGATTCACTTTAAAAGATTTAAATCAGATTGTAGAAATACTATCCTCCCCTTTACATCTGTTGAAATCAAACCGTAGAATCCCAGGTAATTGATTTCCTAACCTTACTTGTACCATAGAAATAGTAAGGGGTTCTACAAGTATAATACAACAAATTTAACTATACACGATATTAAATAGCCAAACAAAGACCAAAGAAATTCCATTAATACGTAGTATATAAAAATATATATATAAATAAAAGACAAATGTTTATCCTACTAAGTAAATTAGATGGTTAGTAGCAAATGTGCTAAACCTATTGATAATTATAAAAAAAAGTCAAATATCTCGTCAAACTGAAAAGTTTTCTTAGCTCAATGAACCAACGTACAATAATATTGTCCAGCGCCTGTAAACTAGACTGTTCCGGCTCAAGCGTGCACATGCGCACTCCAGTCTGACCGCCTCTCATTACAACCAATGTGTTCTATTTTATTTTTTAGTTGCTCGCTCGCCCAATTTGGCCATATCTTAATGCCACGATGCTCATGTTAGATATTTAACAACTGTTGATATCAATATGTGAAGAAAATTAAACTCTAGAGCAATATTTGATTTATTTTAGCCAAAATAAATGTTTTGCTATAAAAACTGCAAAAACACTGACCTTTTCTCGTGTTCCCTACAACCTCACCTAAAAATCCCAGATCAAATCACCAATCATTTCTACAGGTCTTAGGAATGCTAAAAGGTGCCATATTGTTATTCACAGCTGATAGCGGCTTGGGTATAACAACTATTGACACTGTGTGTGTATATGTATATTTTTATACACTCACACACATGCCTAGAGATAATTTACTCCCTTTGGATAGAATTTTAATTTTAAGTGTAGTCAACATTGATTAGTGATGGTGCTGACTGTAAATACCACAAATAGCTAAAGTGCTAAAGAAATAACGAGACATGATGTATATATATATTTAAGGAAAACCTTTTCTTATCGTTTGTTTCAATAATGATTTTCCTTAAACATGGAACAGAGGTTTTCTTTGCGATAATTATATTTTCTTTTGTGTCTTGTCATTCCTTACAAGTTTCTTTTCTATTTCTTTCTTTGGGGGAAGGTTTAAGATTCTCTTTTAGAAAATTCTACTATGTGTCTCTCTCTCTCTTTCTCTCTCTCTTTCTCTCTCTCTCTTTCTTTCTCTCTCTTTCTTTCTCTCTCTCTTTCTTTCTCTCTCTCTTTCTTTCTCTCTCTCTTTCTTTCTCTCTCTTTCTTTCTCTCTCTTTCTCTCTCTTTCTTTCTCTCTCTTTCTTTCTCTCTCTTTCTTTCTCTCTCTCTTTCTTTCTCTCTCTCTTTCTTTCTCTCTCTCTCTCAAGAGTTTTATTATAACTAAACCCATCTAGTGGTATTAGCTGACAATTACTTCTTAATCCAGAGGCAGCAGTGTAAAATATGACATATGTTAATTTTATCACTAAAAAATTCAACATTGTTTATTTACTATATCTTCTTTTATAAATTAACATTAACATTAACATTAACATTAACATTAACATTAACATTAGGTCTACATTTTATCACTCTTCATTGGAAATATACACAGTGTTAGAAAGTTACTTTATATAATTGCAGTTCACAAGACAGCCGTTGATTGAAACATATACATCCTTCATCAACAACTGGAAGTCCGCCAAAGAAGCCATCAAAGCTACATGCCATGCCAAACCAGCATTTGCCAGATTTCTAGATGTAAGTTATTCAGGATTTATAATTGATTGGATAATCCAGTTAATTTCTTGATACACAGACATGTTTATTTTTATAACATTGTCTATTTTTATGTGGAATGAACTCCCCCATTTGACGGGGTTCGAATCCTGTTTGGGTTTACTGAGAGTGGTTTTTCCTAAAATGGTTTACTACTCTCCTTCCACACCAATGCTGGTATATTACTTCTAAAATGCTTCCTTACTCATCCCTACCCCCTTAGAGTAATTATCATCTATGCTTTTCACCTGAACAGGTAGTAAGACGCCGTGATAAAAAAATCTCCCATTTAATATTAAATTGTTAGTCTCATTATATACTATTTTCTAATGAAATGCCTTTTAATAAACTAATTGTTTCGTCACGCCCAATTTTACAGTATGTAAGAATTTACAATGTCCTTGTTATTTATTACATTAGTCCCAATCAGTTGTCAGCAGGTGCTATGTTGCCCTCCAAGTCATTTGTGTGTGTATTCATGACCATTCCATTGGTTAATTTGAGCATAGGGTGTACATAGCATACTATTTACTAATTAGCCTAATTTTATAGATGGTGCTTGAGATCTATCTATTATATCGTTTCCAACCATTAATGTCATAAAATAAAAATTGAAGATTGTTTACTAACAGGATTAACATCCTACTTTCTCAGCAATGAGAAATTGGCTAATGAAATACGGTGCTACAGATCACGCCAACCTTAAACATATATCTATTAACATTATTCATTTGCGTGAAGATTGCCACATAGGGAAATATGTTTGAATTTTTTTTAATGAAAATTACTTATGATATTCATTTTTTTAACTCATTAACTTTTCTTCTCAACAATTTGGAATGAATAAAAAAAAAGTAAACCCTCACATAGCTATTGTCAAATACTTGTATTAATACATTTAAAATATTCTTTTTAATCTCCCTTTAATGTAAAATATATATTTTTTTTAATTATTTTTGTTCAAATATAAACTATAATCCAAAAAAAAAATTATATATATATATATATATATTAAACATATCTTTCTCTAATTTATACTTTTAATAATATAATCGTTATGACCAGTCGCAGGTTAATTGAGGATTGGCGCACCCACACATTTAAATAATTCCATTAAAGATCTATTATTTTAAAACTAATCCATTTAATAACATGATATAGTATATACTATTAATTACACAAACTAAACGTTGGATATAAAAACATGTTCATGAGTAAAATATCCTATTTTGATATATATTTCTAAACCATACAGAGAGTGTATAATGAACTACATACACTGATGAAGTACCGAACACAACTGGACTGCTATTCAATCAATTTGTCCCTGGATGAGCTCCGGGTCATGAACCGGCCGTCCGTCCCTAGATGTAATTTGCATGTTCATAGATTGTTCAAGCTAATAATGTAATCGTAAGCGAGGTGAGCGTCTTATGACTTTCAATATAATTCTTAGTTTCAACACTGAGTTTCTGTATCTGTTTATTCATAATTTTTAGAATCTCCTGTTAAATCTGTTGGTCACTTTTCAGCTCCTAACATAAATAACAAACTATGTATACACCAACTTATTTATATTGGTTTTAAAACAGGCGATGGCACGAGAACATAAAGGCAAGCTAGCATTGGATCACTTGCTCATCATGCCTGTACAGAGGATACCGCGATACGAGCTTCTCATGCAGGTATTTATTAAGTTTTCTGCAGACAAAATTTCATGAATGCTAAAGGATATATACATATAGTATGATTTTGGTAGGAAGAACAGTAAAAGTTAGTTACTAAAACAATTTTAATATATTCATACATCAAGTCATGTTATCTGCAGCTATCACTTTTGATAGATGTTATCAATACCTATAAAATAACAAAAATAATATAGTAACATGTTATCATCGTTGGTCACAAAGAAAGATGTTTGAATTTTCTAAGCTGTTCTTCAAACCAAAATCAGGGTATAGTAGAAATTTGGCAGGAATAAACTTTAATAAAAATACAAACATCTCTTTTTGCAGTCAACAATTATACCTGAAGATGGAATTATATTAAAGGTTATGGGTACAGCCATCATCAAAACATAATCCGATCATTTGAAAAATTACACCTGAATATGGGAATTAGTAAAAGGATCCTGAGTTTGATTCCTGTGTCCAGGTGTTATTTTTTAACAAAATTGAAATGACACTAAATTATTAATGTTATTTTTTGTCGACCTCAATGGTCTTGGGGTAAAGTGCTCGTATCAGGACCCAATGTTCCTGGGTTCAAACCCAGCCGAGGTCGACGGATTTTGATAAAAATCTGTAGCACAACTTCCTTTGAAGGAGAAGTAAAGCCATTGGTCCCGTGTTGATTGGGGAATGTAAAAAATCCCTGGAAGTTATGTGAAAATATCTTTCTTCACAAATTGGTGGGTTCTTTCACGCCCGCTCATATAAATTTAATGTGGAAGACAATGGGGAACCACCACACTTCTTGAACTACCCTAGTGCAGGTGATTTATACCAGATGGTGCAGAAAGCACTAACCAGCCAATAGGCTCAGCTTCGGATGGATAGAAATTGCATCAAACCAACCTTCGGGTTTTCGACTTAAGAAGAAGAGTGTTATTTTATAGGTTATGATAATATCCATCAAAAGTGACAGCTGCAGATCACATGGCTTTAAATATGAATATTTAAAGTAGATCTTGAACTTTTTTAAGAGTAGACATTTATGAAAACTCATCTTTGGTTTGGTTTGTGGTTATGAAATTGTGTTTTTGGCCAGCTCAGACAATACAAAACCTTTATTTTGGTAGGGTAAAGGGGGGGGGGGATGTATTTGTCTATATTGTGTTCATTTCTCGGTTAGCGGTTGTTGAAGCACACGGACCCTAGCCACCCTGACCACCAAATACTCCTAGACGCTCTACGGGAAGTGCACGATCTTGCCGTCAAGATCAACTGCACGGAGAGAGAGAGTCTCGAGTTGGAGCAACAGCAGCAGACACTTAAAGAGATTGAAGGTCTGGATCTATATATAGAGAGCTACTTAGCTAAACATTAAACACAAGGTTTATTTATTATTTAATACACCGGTTGGAAAGAGGAGGATAGCTAGAGTAGGATTCTGCTAGGAAAGGAATTTTTATAGAATACAAACTTTTTTTTTGCAGTCAACATTAGTAACATTTTATTTTCTTAGTAGTATTTTTATAAGTATTCAGAGTTGCTGCACATCTGGAAAACCGGGGAAATCACAGGTAATTTTTGTGTCTGGGGAAAAAAAAACTGAGAAAACACAAGGAGTTTTGTAAAATTCAGTAGGTAATAAGAAAATAGTGGCAGCCCTGGTATTAATATTATATATCAAAAGTAACAGCTGCATAGTACATGACTTGACTTACAACTATATGAATATTGTTTTAGTATCTTAGCAGTACTGAAATTACACAATTCATTTATATTTTTATTCTTTAATTCAACAGTTCTTTAATTATCAAGAGTTGTTCATAAGATTTATTGTACATTTTAATGTATAAAATACAATAAAGCTTAGTTTTGGCACAAATAATGCACGTAAAAGATAAATAATAAAATCGTGATATCCGGTTTTGTAACTTTGAAATACACCTATCGGTGAGTATGCAGATTAAACGTCAGACTAGTATAGTCTGGTTTACCTTTATTGAGGAGATTAAAGAAACTCCTTCCTATATAAATCGGTATTATATATTAGATTAAGTGTATAAGCTTTAACGCCCTCAGAGAGAACAGCAAAATTAAATTGATAAATCACATTTGGAAAGTCCACTCCCATTTCACCCAGCCGGGATTCAAACTTCACCCTCCCTGTCAGGAGTAATCAAGTGCAATGTCAGTGTAGCATTTTAGATTATAAAGTGCTTAAGTCCCACCCTACAAGAAAACCATACAAAAATACTCGATAAGAAAACATCAAAATGATAACAAATAATAAATAATAGTAATAATCCTTAACTGTTTCCTTCCTGTGGTCGAGTAAGTTTAGTAAAATCCCTCCATTTTCCTCTAACCTTCCACCATTCTCCCTCTTTAATCATTATCATTCCTCTCCTCTCAGTTGCACACTTTCTGTTATCTGTTACTCCCAGCTCTTTCTTAGCCTCCCTTGAGGTCTTTTTCCTACATACTTCATCTCCATAATTCTTTTTGATATTCTCTCCTTTTCTATCCCCATTCCATGACCATACCATCTCAGCCTTTCTTCCTCTACTATCTCATGTACTCTCTATACCCCAAAATTTTTCTCTAAACAAACACTTCTAACTATGATTTTTTTTAAATTGACATATTTTCAGTTCTTTTTAATCATTTATGTTGACTATTTTGAATTCATCCAGGTTTGATTGAAGGGCTGATCAACCTGGTGACTGCCGACCGCAGTTTCTTGAGGCATGACCTGGTCACCATGGCGTCTGGACAGGGGACCAAGAAAGAGAGGGTCATCTTCCTCTTCTCTGACCTTCTTATCATAACAAGTATCAAGAGGAGGACCGGCACCATACGCAAACCTTCCACGTATGTTAGCTTAACCCATTTAATGGCACGAGCCGATGTGGTCGGCCTTCCAGATTTGCGCTATTTCTGGCATTTCCCGATAGCTGGAGCTAAAAAGTTATATATAGCTATGAAGAGAACATTCCACTCTATAATTTTCTATAAAGTTGGCATCGTAAATCATTGGTTACAAAAATTATGAAATAGCTGTGGCATTCTTAGTGCACAAAACTTTAAACTGGCTCGGCGCTCTTCACACGTGAATCCAGAATAGGCCGTGGCACGTAAAGTGTTAAACCCTGCATGCTTTTGTTTCTAGTTGTGATTGGAGTGGGGACAACATTTCATGAGTTTAATTTTCATGGTGTCTTCTTTTTATCTACTCTCTAGTGCCAGTAATGGCTATCAACAACACCCTAGACATTAAAATATTAAAAAAGGACAAAAATAATGGATTATACTCAAGGAATTGTGACGAATTGAAGGTTGAATTAAATATCATGCTGTTCAAAACCAAAAGTAATTTTAGGCAGCACGAATAAAACCTTTTTTCCTTTCTTCCTTTCCTCAAGATTAATACATTCAAATTATTGTATTAGGACATAAAAATGTGTGAGTTTTATATTTACTTTCAACCAGAGTTGGGTCGGATCCCCTATTTCAAATTCAAATCTAGGGGAAATATTTTGATCATAAGAGGAAATATAAATATAATAAAATAACAGCAATAATAAATAAATGCCAACATTTTTTTGTAATGTATTAATACATTCAGTTTTAAATGTTAAATTAATGATCTGGTTGTTACATTTGTTCTGTAATTATGTGGTGCTAATACACCAATATGCATAATAAGAGCCCTAAAACAAAATATTTCAATTCAAAATTTGATTTGGGAGGGTAGGGGGTGCGCAGGGGTTTGAGGATTTATAGACTCAAAGGTCTCATTCCTAATTTCAACATTGTTTACTATATTTCTTTGCAATTTATATTTGAAGCAGCTTAAAATTTTTAAAATTTATATAATAATTTATGTATTTATCTTTGACTTTGTTTTGCATTGTTCCCTTGGCGGCCGCCTCGGTCAGCGATAAAAATATGAACTGCTGTCAGACTACATCGTTTAAAATACAATGGTCTGTGTCATTTTTTGAAACTACTTATCTATCTGTTTAAGCTTATACTTCCTTTCACCCTTCACCTACAAACACACTTTGTCATGTCAATAAGAAAAAATGGAAAGAAAATTATAAAACTTCTTATCTCAAACTCGCTGATAGTTTGCAAAATATTTTAACATTTCCTTTTGTGAGCTTATCAAAAAATTATAGTATTTGTTAAGTAGGCCCAAATCTAAAGCTAGTTTTCATAAAGCTTATTCTCATAGCTTTACAAATATGCTTAAAACGTCATTGAAAATGAGCTAATGTTATATTTTCACATTAATAAAACTCAAAATATAGTATTGCTAAGGAAAAAGATCCTGGTTGGAATCTTTCAAATTTATTTTCGTGTGAATTATATTTAGGAATAACGCACGCATTATAGAATTAAATATTACGTTAAAGCTGGACGTTTGTGTGTCAATTTCTCGCTTATCAAGGCAGCCTCCTTCAGCGATCAAAGAGTTTGTTTACATGATTTTATGTTTTTGATTAACTCAAAAGGGGCTGAATCAATATAATTATTTTATCTAGGAACTGTCCTGGTAGTGTGACCAGCCTACTCGAAGCAA
This sequence comes from Timema genevievae, assembly GCA_902155825.1. NCBI lineage: Eukaryota > Metazoa > Arthropoda > Insecta > Phasmatodea > Timematidae > Timema > Timema genevievae. The sequence goes on along the minus strand of CABFWO010003110.1, from coordinate 51,929 downwards.
ACAAATATAAGCTTCTAATGAGGATACCACTGGATGACTTGGAGGTTGTGAAAGGTAAGACCAGAAGTTTCTAACGGTGTGTTTGTTGCTGAAACAGAAGGAGCTTGACGAGGCTGTACTTGTAGATTTTACACTCAATTTACCCTGAAAGGTAGCAGTCTTACCTTGACTGATTACACTATGATCCTATCTTATATGCTGCACCATAGGGTAGCTTGTCAAGGTAGACCTGCAACCTTTGAGGATAAAAGCATGTTTATTGTTTTCTCATTACCTTGAAATTAAAAATATAAAGTTGTTCAAATGGATGTTGAATGCAAGTAAATAATTTACAAGTTTAGTTCAATTTTCTTAAGACATCTAAAAAATTATTTTTTTAGCATCGCATATTACTACCCATTCGAGTTATATGCTTATGGTTTTAGGAATTAGGAAGGTTACATTTAGAGGAAGTGTACATACATTTGCGAGGAGGGAGAGTATAAAACAATTTTCGAAAAACCATCTTTAGTACACCTGATCGAGATTCAAACCTCAATCTCCCTAATGTTCCTCATAAACACTTAAACTAGTCAAAGAAAATATAGTGGTATTCGAGAGGAAATTATTTTTAACACAGCCTGATCAGTATTATATATATATATATATATATATATATATATATATTTTTTCACAGCCAAAGATGAGAACCTGCGTCGAATGTTGCGAGAGATGGAGCACCTCGCCGAGGACGTGGCAACACTGACACAAGTGTCTGAGCTTGTGTCCACTCTGCACTGTCCTCACAGCCACCTAGAAGAGAGTGTGAGGGAAATGCTATCGGCACTAAACAAACAACTGCAGGACAGGCAGACTAGTGACTCTCAATTGTCATACCTTGAACTCACGGTCAACACACAGTAAGTAAACTAGAAAAATCACTTTGTGTTGTGTCAGCGGAATAAAGAGAGCTTGGTTTGATCCTAGAGGGTGGTTAAAATGATTCATTAACTGCCCAGATAAGATTCCTCTAATATTTTCAGTGTTTGTTTGTCTATAACCGGGGTCCCCAAACATATAGCTGAGGGCCATATTAGGATATTGAAAGTGCTGAGTGGGTCAAATCGAAAAAGAGACATACATTATTCTAGTCTGGTATATAGGTATACACACACACAATTTATAGCCATAATTTAAGATGAATAGATATAAACTGTGCAGCCAACATATTTACCCCATGCCTCTCCAAATAGGAAACGTTCCTCGGACCCTCTGCTCAACAGACACTTTATGACATGCGGCTAACGAGTTCTGAGGAACTGTACATAACAGTATGGCGGTTTGATTTAGCGTTTACAATACAGCCGCAGGCCGCATATGGTGGTTTGTATGTAGGAATATTCTGTATAGAATGCAGGAGCACCATCATTTCAAAATTCGTCATTGAAATTATTAATATCTTTTTGGTCATATCGTCTGCAGTCCGATTAAACCCATTCTGCGGGTTGTAGTTCGGGGACCACTTTCCTCTATCATCATCATCATAATATTTAATTTATCATGATAAACCTCCCATTAAATTCCATTTTTCCTCCTTTTCCATCACTCCATCTTTACCATAACCCTCCCAGTATTCTTGAGTATGACAAAACATATCACGATAGTAAAGTTCTGCGCCAATACCTATTCTTCACTGTTTCTCTCTACAACTCTCCCAAGTATTCAGAACCATAGATTTAAACCACAACCAGGGGCCTGTTTAGTTAAACTACAAGTCTACGACTTACAATTTACAAGTTAAAAATGAATGTTCTACACTTCAGAGTTTCATAAAGAAAATGGTTTATTTGTAAATTCTTGTGTACTCTAGAAATATATATTAAATTCAGCTATATCATTTACAAATGCTCTCTAACTGTTCACTGATATTTAATTAGTGCACTTTGGCAGCTGTGATTTGTATCCATGGCTATGAGTTTTGAGGAAATGTATACTGACGATTGTATCTCAGACTTGAACAGATCCATGAATCAGTTGATTGGTAGTGTGGTGGTACACTACGCCATGGGTCCAAGTTTTTAGTAACTTATTCCTTCCAGTACTTTTCAAAATAAAACCTTCATAGTGGTTATGGAAGAAAGCAATGCTTTACAATTAAGTATAAATGAAAGGTGAAGTTTGGAGAATGAATGATTATAACCACGGATATCGAGCCCAAGACCTTTGGCTTGGCGCGCCAATTCTCTACCACTTCCTAGTTATATATTAATACAGTCATTATTATTATTATTATTATTATTATTATTATTATTATTATTAGTTCTGTCTTATGACAGGTCCATTCCTATTATCAGTGAGCTTAGACCACCAATGCGCATTGTCCTCTGCCTCCTTCTTCTTAGAACCTCTTCATTTGTCATCCGTCTCTCCACCTGATCTTTTCAAGTCTTCTCCAGCACCACATTTTAAAGCTCTCTAAGTATTTTTCCATCTTCCTAAGAGTCCAAGTTTCTGCTCCATACAACGCGATACTCCAAATGGAGCATTTAGTAAGTTTCTTCCTTAGTTCCAAACTCAATTTGCTGAACAGAAGTCACCTCTTCTTGTTGAAAGCTACCTTGGCTTTGGTGATTCTCGACCTAATTTCTTTAGTGAAGTAGGTATCCTTTGTCAGCAGAATTCCCAGGTACTTGAACTGCTCTATGTTTTCCAACTCCTGGTTTCTAATTTTGATTTTCAGCTGCTCTTAATTTCTTTAAATCACAATTACTTTTGACTTCTAATCATAGCCCACCACAAATCTCCAATAGATAAAAACAATATGATGTGAAATTTATATTATAAACACGAAATGAAAATATTATTAGACACCACACAACTGGTCGCAAATAATCAAAGCTTCCTTGCTGTAGGAATATTATATGGTAGCATATTTTTTATATGAATAAATGTACTTGAGAGGTGTTAAATATGTTTGAGAAACAACATTCAAAAGATGACCTGTCTTCAAGCCAACTTTTCTCAGGAAATAATTACTCATAAATTATTATTTATTTTGCATTAATTCTTTGAATTCCAAAATTATAATAGTAAAATTGGATTGTTTTTAATGTTATAAGTGAATGCTTCTTTCAAAGACTCCTAAGGTTGTTTATTAAATATGTAATTAATTTGTTTAGGAATGGCATTGAGAACATTTCTCTTGTTTTTACAAAACCGGAAAAAAGGACAATTTGGGAAGAGTCATTCAATGAAGCAAAGCAAAAGTTAGGTGAGTAATTGTATGAACACTCTTACTCCTTGATAAGTAATATTTTACATTTTATCAAAATTTAAAATCCAAGAAATTTTACAACATGGATAGGTATTCAAAATAGCAATCAAATATTAACTTTTCTCTAGGTTTACTTTATAATTTTTACTAACCCTATAAAATAAAATTTTCAATTTATAACATTCAAAACCATTGATTTTTTTTTTAACAAAGTTTGATATTTATGTCACTTCTCTATACTGTATTTCTCTTTCTTGACGCAGCCCTCTCTACAGATTGCCGTCCTTGTCCTGAGTTTATTTCCCCCCTGCCGATACGTAAGACGAGAGCAGGTTTACAGTTCACGTGCGCTGCCCCCACACTTGGTTTGAACGCGTACAACATGCGAGATGTGTGGGTGTGCAACAGTGACGGTTATGTCGGGCAGGTGTGCGTCCTCAGTCTTCAGCCTGAACCTACTGTTGTGTCGTGTAATGGGGTTTGCAATGCTCGCATCCTCTGTGTCGCGTCCATTCCAGCAGGAGTTACAAGGTAAACTTTATTGCATTAGATGATATAAACTACAATATAATTTAAATAGGAAGGAACTTTTTTTGAAGTCTCACAATCAGAGGTAAAGCCTTTGTTTGAGTAATGATTTTTTTTTATATTTTCAATGAAAATCAGAGATTATTCTTGAATATTACTCTAGGATTTGAGTAGCCACTCTGGTACAAGAACTTAAACAAGTTATAACTCTAGTTGTAAAGAGCTTTTATTAATTAAACCTAAAAACCTGCTTCGGTGGCTGCGTCGTCTAATGCGCTACTATCACAGTAGACTAAACTACTGATGACGAGGAAATTGAGTTTCAAATCTCGGTCGAGTTTACTGAGGGTGGTTTTTCCAAAATGGTTTTCCATTCTCCCTCCACCCAAATGCTGGTACACTTCCTATAAATATAACTTCTCTAATCCCTAAAACCATTAGCATAGTTAGTAAATAAGAGTATAACTATAACGAGTAGTAAGATGCAAGGCCATAGTCAAGGGGGGGTTTTGGGGGTTCAAACCCCCTCCAAAATATAATTAACAAAATATATAAGGCTTTTCTTATGGTTCAAACAATATCAAAATTAAGCCACAAGTACAAATTACGGGGCTGTGTTACCATAAAAATCACTTCAGATAGCTTCTAGAGGTGTTTAATATTTAAAAAAAAATTATATCCTCCGGCAATTAAGGGATGTGCCCACCAAACCCCCCCTGAAATTATTGGCTGGCTACGGCCTTGGTAAGATGTGATGTAAAAATAAATTAAACCTAAACACAAATTTTAAATCAATTTTCCTAGGGCTTTAAAATATAATTGATATACTCAAATGGAGTAGGGACAGAGAAGGAAGCATTTTAGAGGTAATCCACCTGCATTTGCGTTGAAGAAAAATGGGAAACCATTTAGAAAAAACCACCCTTAGTGGACCCAACCACAGTTCGAACCCTGCTCTACCTACCCTAGACAATTTTATCACTGAAGCGGGTCTAATTTATATAAAAGTTAATTAATGTGTAGCTATTTGAATACAATTTAGGAAATAATCGTAATCTCTTTATTCTGTTTAAGAATGTAGATTATATTAAGTAAATACTTGCTAACTATAGTGTTGATTGCATTCATTGAAGTTGGTTTGATGTTTTTCTGATCGATTTGTGTTGTTTGTGCAGGTCCCCACAAGATTGTGCTCCTGGCCAGGTACCATTAACTAATAGCAAGACTGGTATCAGTATCTCTGTGGAAGACACTGATAAGAGCGGGGGAAACATTCAGCTTGACAGGTAAACTCACATTATTTAAAATAGCGATGAACTCAAATCACACATTAACAATGATTATTACGCTTGATATTATTTAGTCAGAATTTTTTTCTGCATCATTAACATAACAAATGTAATATTAACAATACATGTGAAATAAAGTGCGTAATGTATGTTACATTATGTTTTGATGCCACGTGGCAGCTTCTTCAGGAGGTAGTAGACTAAACAGGAAGTGGTGCCAACATAGTTTTTGAAGAATGAAAACTTCTCTAGTGGATTGAAATAATTCTCCTATTTTATTGGGGATGTTAGATGGGGGCTAAGTTTTCATTTTTAACAACAAAGTTGTACCACTGAAGTCAACTTAATTTTCAGTCTTTAACTGCTGAGGGAGATGCATGTGGTATCGAAATATTGAAGTGTTTGTAAATATGTGTTAGTGTTTTTTAATTTTAGTTTTTCTTCATTGGTTACAATTCTATGATATTTAGGGCCTATTTAATATTCCAAAACATTTGTTTTTGTTTTATCAGCTAGATGTGTGCATTGTTTAACAGTTATGATTTAAAATACTTTAAAAATGTTGTGGGTTGATAATTTTATAACATTGCCTTCCTTATTTTTGGTTTACTAGACATAAGTTAATGAAAATATTTTCGGTAAATTACTTCCTTCATCATTCTTGGTGAGTTGGCCAGTCGAGATGTAGTCAAGATCACTTGCAGACTGAAGGTTAAATAATAATAATATCTGGAAGTTGTCAAAGTCATTATTGTGGTTTAAATTGGGAGGGATAGCCTGGGTGATGCTGGAGTAGAAATTATTTATATAAAAGTAAAACACTAAACCACATATGCCACTGCCACGGGCAGTTTCTTCAGGTTCAGAGATTAAACTGTTGTTCTTGGTTAGACCGCAATGTTGATCGTTGACAGCTAATTTTATTTTCAACCCTAGCAATAAAATAAAAATTTGCTATTGCTGCCTGTGTCAATTAAAACTCATAATTAAATATGTATTTTTGTGTTTAATAGTGTCTTAACTAAATCATTTCTACTCCAGCTCACTAAGGCGAGTGTGATTGCTATCCCTCCTAATTTAAACTATGATTTAACCTGACGCTCTATTCAAAATAATATAGTCGTTATCTGTAGTAAAATTTGACTCTAGAAAAATGTTGCTCTCTAAAATCATTAGGGATGTGTGACGCTTTGAAAACTTTGACTTCCCTTTGAATATTCATCAGCTTCGACTTTGTTTCAAAAGTAAAATTTTTGATTCAACAATAGAAGCTTCACCAATAAAAGCTATTAAAAGTTAGAATACCCATTTATGTTCTATTGTGTTATTTTGTGCTGTTATGTACATTGAAAATTAATGTTCACATGACAAAAATCTAAAATAACTAAAATACCTGTTGTGATACTTGGTAAGATCGCCTTTGTGATATAGTGGTCATAGTTCCAAGTTTTAGCTCCAGAGTTTACAGGTTTGATCCTCGGTGCTTTCAGATTTTTTGTGAAGCAGTGAGTCTGAACGGGGTCAATTCAGTCTCTTGAGGACAAATGAGGAGCTACTTGAATGAAAAAGTAGTGGTTCCGGTCTAAAACATTTTTAAATATTCACGCTTTTATTTGGCTTGGAATCTTTCCTATTATCATTTGATTCAACTACACTTCAAATTGAAAAAAATGGGACTTCCCACACATCTAAAAATTATCAGATCACATATTTATTGACAACCAAACTTGTTTGTATTTTAATATTTCAAAAACCAATATCAATATTTTACAATACAAAAGGCCATAGCCAGCCAATAATTTCAGGGAGGGTTTGGTGGTCACAACCCCAATTGTCAGAGTCTTGAAAAAATTCTAAATGATAAACAGTTCTAGAAGCTCTCTGAAGTGGTTTTTTTTGGCAACACAACACCATAACTGCTGAAGGCTAGGAAAATTTTTAAATATTAGACACTTCTAGAAGCTATATGAAGCTTATTTTTTTTTTCAACATAACACCATAGCTGCCAAAGACTATGAAATATTCTAGATATTAAACACCTCTAGACGCTCTCTGAAGTGCTTTTTATGGTTACACAGCCCCCTAATTTGTACTTGTATCTTAATTTTGATATTGTTTGAACCATAAATAAAGCCATATCCCCGAATACGGCCTTGAGAATACACAGCAAACTATATGCAACCTAACTTTTTTTTATATAATATCTTTGTCCATCAAATGTGGATTATTCGTGTGTCCCTCAGTAGTTCATCCAGTGAAGATGATGACGATGACGGCGAAAGTGTGGGTCCTGTGTCGAGTGTGATGGAGGATGAGCAGAAGCGTGTGCGTAGTGTATCCGACTCGCTGGCGAGCGATGCAGCTTCGGACGACGCCGACAACCTCCAGCCAACCATGTGGCTGGGGACCGAAGATGGCTGTATCCACGTGTACAATTGTAGCGACAATATCCGCATCAAGAAGAACAAGGTCAAGATACAACATGGTTCCTCTGTTCACTGCATAATGTGAGTTGATTTTTTTTGTGGAAATAGTAACAAAGGTGTCACATTAAAAATATTATAGCTTAACAAATTTCACTATACTTGATTTTCTAAAATCAGTTTAAAGTGTAACAAACTAATTATTGAACTCCTTTCCTTCATTATTAGTTTATTTATTAAGGACAAAAAACTACTACTGTGATCCACATTTGGTACCTATATTAAAAGTTTAAAAAAATTGCGTTTTCTATAAATATTGTGTTTACCAAAGTTACCCGGATATCTCTTTTTTCTTCGTTTTTTTATCCATTCAAATGTCTTATTTATTTTTGAAAGTTACATTGAAAGTAAGAAGTACTGATAACTCTATCAACCATTGCTTTATTTAGTAAACTTCTCACACTCATGATTTAATATTTTTTATGTCTCTTTCGGAAACAATATAAGTACCACCTCTTTCCCCTTCTCCGCTTTCCACATTTCATTACATCTAATTTATTGTATTTTTTTTACTTATTGTTTTTAATGTACAAACTAAAATAAATATTTGTTTGTACATTTCAGATATTTGGACAATAGAGTATTTGTCTCTCTCGCAAACGGAGACATCACAGTCTATGTTCGAGATCACAGTGAGTGCAACATATGTAAAGCATTCTTTCTCACACTTACTTAAAGGAAAGAGTGACAAACAAAAAGACACAATGTGGCATACTCAGTGAAAATAAGAGCCACTGGCCTTCCCACAGGCAATATTATACATTCATTTAATTAATATTATTATTGAAAAAAATAACTATATCTGAAATAGCATGTTATAATAATATATCATTAAATAAATAAATATAATAGAACTATAGATAATGAAGCACAAATAAAAGCAAAAAAACCTTCTATAATCCCTTCAATATGTTACATTCAAATCCCTATATTATGTTGAATTTGGAACGGTTATGTTCAAAATACATGCATGTGGGTACCATTATTATTATTATTATTATTATTATTATTATTATTATTATTATTATTATTATTATTATTATTATTATTATTATTATTATTATTATTATTATTGTTGTTATTGTTAGCACCGCGTCTTACTACCCGTTTGGGTTATACACACTTACGCTAATGTGCAATGGTAGGGTGATTGTGAGATGAAATGGAGGACCTACAGTTTAACGTGGGATCCGAACCACGGTGGAGGCCTGGCATTCCTCACATTCACAAGTTGTGATTAATACACGTCTTGTCAGAAGTGAAGGAAGGGTTTGGCAATCAGATAAATCTGTGCCGGGACCTAGGATTGAACCCCGGACCCTCAGCACAGAAGTCCGACACCTTACCCCTAGACCACCAGGTCACCAATCGTGTGGGTACCAGAACTATTCCTTGAGACCCCCTTCAGTGGCAGAATGGTCCAAGGCATCACTCTTGTGTTAGTCAGGTCTATATAGGGTGGTTTTCCATAAATGGTTTTCCATTCTCCTTCTGCATAAATGTGTGAATATTATTTCTAAAATGCTTCCTTCCTCATCCCTACCACATCAGAGTAATTATCATACATACATATAGACTGAATAGATAGTAAGACTCGGTGAAAAATAAATATTCGTTGAGTCTGATTAAAAAAAACCACTCGCTTAGGTGGTTGAATGGTCTAAGGTGTCACTCTCCCAACGGACTGGCCTGCCATTTACTGGCAGAATGAGGTTCAAATCCCTTTCATGTGTGCTAAGGGTGGATTTTCCCAAATGGTTTTCCATTATCTCCTCACGCAAGTGCGGGTACACTTTCTCTAAATTCAACCATCATAATCCCTAACACATTAGTGTTAATACATATAATATGTACTAATGCTAATAACCTGAATGGTTATAAGAACATGTGATGCAAAAATAAAACAAAAAAATGAGCTGATCAACTTGTTTATTCTCCTTTATTGATATTAAAATGATGATCAGATTGAATATATTAATTATTAATCTTACTTAAAAATCCTTATTACATTTTACACTATAATATGTACTTTGTTTGGAACATTCCATAGCTGTCGGCCGAATTAACGGTTGATCAGAACAACAGCTGTGTTCCTTGACCAACTCTTTAGTGTTGAAGTGAGATTCCCCACTCCTGATATAGTAAAGAAATGAAATAGGAACATTCGAGAAGCATTTACCCCTCTGGTCCCACTATTAACTATTAATAGCCTTCGTTCATGTACATGATGTAAATGACTCGGCCGCTTGTGGGAGGGAGAGGGGAGGGCACACCCAAGGTGGCACCGAGCCCTGCTGTTGAACCAATCAATATTTAAGTTTTTGTAAATCATAATAATACAATAAGCGGTTGCAAGTCTTATTGCTAGTGGGCCCACTTCTCATTTCCTGAATCCAGAAACCCTTAGGCCTACATTCTGTGATGATTATAAATATGAGGTGAGAGAGTTGTTTAATCAGAGCTGTAGCCATAGTCATAAATGGGAAAAGGGCTGAACAGGGGCGGCCCAAGTGCCAGACAAAGCGAAGGCCCAGCTTGAAGGGGTGGAGCACCAAATAGAGCAACACACTAGCCTAACCTAATCTGGGCATGATATTAAAAAAAATTCCCCAAACCTCTTACTCCTCCCCTAACATAACCACTCTTAAAAAGTTATTTTACATTCACCATCTTGGTAAAATGGTGGCCTAATTTTTTATTTTATTTTTGTAACTGTCTCATAAACTTTAATTATATCAGAATGTTTGTTATAATAAAAAAATAAACGAGAACATTATCTACAAAACATGTTATTGATTTATGTTTCAATTTCAGTTTTTTGGTAAATGTATAAGCCTTGCCCTTCTACCTTATTTTCAATGTTTAATTTAAAATAACTGTTTGGTGCCATTTTTCCTTTATAGATTTCACTGTAATCCTAACTGTTTTCATACATTCTCGCAGAAAAATGTTTGGAGTATGATAAACATTTGTGGAATTTTCCGTTCGGATTATTTTTATATCACAACCAGTTTACGTTAGGCTTGGAGATGTTAGGTTTGGGAATTACTTTCTTACTATCTCTCGGTTATATATGGGGGCACCAAAATACAATCTCGCCCGTGCACAAAATTTACGTTGGGACAGCTAGCCCTGAGGCTGACAAATTAGTTTTAAAATCAAACAGTATGTGCGTGAACAGACACTTAAATTAGTTATCCATATAATCTCAACAAATATTGACCATACTTTGTCTGTCATGATTATCTGGTAATGTGCTATTGTCAGTAGGTGGATGGAACACAACCGACCCGTACATAGTGTCTGTGGGGACTGCAGCTACCCCTGTTACCCGCATGCTGCCCATCGCAGGTAGACTCTGGTGCAGTTGTCACAATGCCATCAAAATACTCAACACTTCATCCTTGCAAGTTGAGGTATAGATTTATGCAGAAAACACTTCATTTACCAGCATGAAAAAAGGTTTTTAGAACCTATTTAGCCCTACATAGATAGATATATATATTTTATTAAACTTTTTATAGAGGCAAACAGTTAAATTTTGCCGCTAAAACTGTATTTTGTTGACCTTAGTTGTTTGAAGAACTAGTAAATTAATGCCTAAATTGTCAAAATAATATTGAAAAATGTTTCTCTGCTTGTATTTGTGGTTTTATATGGGTTATTTATTAGTTAAAGGATCTGCTAAAAGTGGACTTTAACCAGTAGTAACATATATTTTTATTGTTAAGGTCTACTATCAAGGGATTTTTAGTTTAGTTAAACATTTGATTTCAGAGAGTTTCACTTTGAACTTTTCAACTCCCAAATATATACTCTCTACTTAGGAATAATTAAATGTGTTTCAGTAAATTATGAACAAGAGATGTTTTTCGGACTTTATTTCTGTCACACGATCTAGTATAAGAGCAGGCATAGGTGAGCACAACGTGGGTGCCGGGGCAAAAACCACCAAAAAATAGAGGAAAGGCTGGACTGACAAAAGAACAAAGAACCTATTATTATATTTTCTAGAAACAGCGTCGATGGTTATTCCAAGGGTTAAGATCCTGTTTCTTTGCCAGCCTGGTTATTCCAAGGGTTAAGATCCTGTTTCTATGCCAGCCGATGGATGGCATTGTGATTTATCATGTTTGTTTTTCAAATAATAATCTTGTAAAATAAAACATTGCTTTTCTCTGTTTTTGATTGATTGTAATTGTTAAAGTTCAAACAAATTCTCATGAAGAGGTAGGCAGTACGTTGACTCCACCCCCTTTGTCTTCCAACTGGCACTCCTATTAGCCACTCCTTGCGCACATTTATGAGAGCAGGTGCAGTGTAGTGTTTGAAACTAGATCATGATCAAGAGAAGAGTTAATAAAGTTATACAATAATCTATCTATGAGGGGCCCCAAACCTTGGTGGTTCATTCATTTAGAAAAAAATGTATTTATTGCATTTGGTTTTTCTTTCAATTATACTGACAATATATCAAATTTATCTAAATAATCTTCCTAGTTTTGAAAATCCCAGGGTGCAGTGCGCATAAGGGGTAATTCATCCGTTATCTTAAATATAATATACACCTCTTTAAGGGTAACATATAGTACACAATAATTTGACTACAGAAAAGTGAAGACCGTGCCTGCCAGCCAGCGTGCTTGACTGCGGCCCAAGAAATTTGAGATTTAAGTTCCGACTGAAGGCTTGCATTATTTTTTCAATCGACAACTTTCCATCCTTTTGCAAGGAAAATATTGGTTTATTTCTTATAATTCATTTTTTTTATCGAGATTTTAACATGTATTGATCATCACTATATAAAAACAATTTGTGTTCATATTCATTGTCGATTCTGACTCTTGCCGATGTATATTTAAAAAATTATAACTATATCAATATATTGACTAATTAACATACAATGTAATTTCAAATGTCCTTGCAGCATTCCTTCCATGTGAATGCGGATAGCAGTCGCTCGGTATCCTGCATAGCTGTGTCCGGTCTAGGAGTGTGGATATCTCTGCAGAACTCTGCTGTTATCCGACTGTTCCACGCGACTACCTACGAGTGTCTGTGTGATTCCAACATGGCCCCTGCCGTCACCAAGATGCTCTCTAGTGAGTGGAAAACAATGACTCATTTAACGCTGCAAAAGGGGTTTGTACGTTTTCCTGTATAAAAAAAAAATAAGGCTGGATACTGAGTTCCTAAAGAGCATCTAATAAATGAAAATATTTATTTTTTATTTTGAGTATTTTGAAAAATATCTTATTAATGTTGTTATGAAAGCACTTAACATGTCTGAGATTACATAGTGGGCTATGAACAATTTTAAAGACCTAAAAATGTAAAAAAAACTTATAAGGAATGCACACGATTAAACCAAACATGCCCTTTACAAATTGAAACAAAAAAAAATTTACAAGGAAAAGCCTTTAACAACTAAACTCTTGTATTCTGCTAAATATAACATTGATATACAAATATAATAATAATAATAATAATAATAATAATAATAATAATAATAATATTGTCTTTATTAGGGTGAAGAGCCAGCACCTTTTCTTACACTTAAATTTATGCATCAAAAGTAGTAGCTACCACCTTCCAATCCAGCCCTCTCCAGCCTAGTTATAGTGACTCACCAGGAATGGATATTTTACAACCATACAAGCAAAGAGGTTGCAAAGTTAATTACTTTCTCATTCTTGCAACAGTTCGTTGAAAAAAATATATATTTGAATACTAATATATCCAAGCTATTTGTAAACAAAGTATTTAAAAATATACTTATTCAACATAAACACTAAAAATGACAAAGAATTATCAAAAAAATTACTTATAAAAATGTTTCCACAACCAAGGAATCATGAACAGAATGTATGTGCATATTAGCATTGTCTGTTTTTTTACATCCATTGCTGTTTCCAGCTGTTGCTAGGCTTGTCGTAGCTTCATTTGCCTTATAATCCAACTTAAGACTAGAACAGACACAACATCCAGTCCCCAGCCATTAATTCATCACTGTGAAAGGGTGAACCCAAATTTCACCACTGATAGATTTGTCAGCCATAGCATTGTCTGTGATGTACCAAAATAAAGATGACATATAATCAAAATCTGGGCCTTAATCATCACTGAAAATTTTTAAACAATAAAGATTCACAATTTAAAGAATTTAGAATACATTGATTTTTCAGACGACTCTATAAAACCACTATTCTATTTTGCTACCCTCAAAGAAATCATTCAATTCCTTTGTCATGAAGTATTATGCTTTTTAGATGATTAATTTGCATATTAAAATATTAGTTGTAGGCAGAATTATCAAATTAACTTTATTTTATACTCTCAAAAATATTAATTTAAAATTTTGCTTGGATACAATTAAAGTTACACTACATTAAATTATTATTTTCCAATCTCCAATCTGGAAGCTGCTTCCTTTCCCCTTCAATTTCGTTTGTTTCAAGAATAAAAAAACTACTAGTTTCTGATAACACTAAGCCAAAATATGAGATTAATTAATTTATAATTTACATTTCAAGAGGATATTTGTTGATGAACCTATCATCTGTCCAAAAACCACAATACTGCTGGTAACTTAAGCTTAGTTTGTGTTCTCCTCTTTAACATTTCCTTTTTTATCTATTTGAATCCTAGTAAAAGCTAGTATTAGCATAGTGAATGTTGAAAGGAATAAACAACATAAACCAATGTTTTCTTTCTATGACCACCTAACTCTTTTGTGTTACTTTATATGAAAATACTTTCATTTGCTTTTAAAATACATCAATCACTTATTCATAATTTATATTCAACCTATTAATGGCACTATAAACAAATATTTTTTAATGTTTTATTTTTAATTTAAATAAAATATTTATAAAGTAATTTTAAAATATATTAGTTGGCATTTAGCCTTGTCCTGTTTGTAGTAAGGGTAGAGATTAAATCACAAATGTTGTAGCGTTTATTTGCTCCTCAGGCTGTGATGATATAATCCGCCAGCACAAAGCCGCATGTCTACGAGTAACCTCTCTCTTGGCCTGCAAGGATCTTTTGTGGGTTGGTACTAGTGCAGGTGTGGTGCTCACTATGCCCCTTCCTCATGTAGCACCCTCCACCATGAAAATCAACAATATACCCACTGCTACTGGTAAGTGCCTAAAGATTTGAACGTTGTTCTTTTAAATCATCTGTGTGTGTGGGAGCTCAGTTGTGAGATTGAGGAATGAGATGTAACTACACCTTCGGATGTGTGTGTGTATATCTTTAGACTAAGCTCATAATTGTTTTCACAAACACATTATCAATATTTTTACAGTGTTTACATGGTATGTAATATAATTTAGCTCTAGTTTTTATGTAATTATTTGTGGGTTTTTTTATGTTTATTATTTGCTTAACTTCTATTTTAATTATAATTTTTGGTTAATTGTAATAAAAGGCGGTAATGTAGCCTATTAACTTCGCCACTAAAGACTATCATCATCATCATCATCATCCACTATCACCAACAGCATCACCATCTCCATTATTATTATTATTATTATCATTACTAAATAACCAAAATTATAGAAAAAATTCATTATTGATACGAGGATTGAACCCCGGACCCTCAGCACAGAAGTCTGACACCTTACCCCTAGACCACCAGGTCACCATGAATGGTATAGATATTTTCACAGTTAACTTTCTGAGCACAAACAAGAAGGCATAACAATGAATTTGGTTCATTTGCGAATAGTCATGTCCATTCCAAAACATGTATTTGGACAGTGATCATTCAAGACCACTGTGACTAGTGTTGATAAAGAAATCACTACAATGTTTTTCTCAGTAACCATAGGACTAATTCAAATATGGAAAATCTTAAGTTTTCTAATATGTTGAAAATTCACCCAAAAGGTGTAAGAGATTAAGATTAAGAAGAAAAAATAAAATAAAATTTAGATTATCTTAACTTAAAATACTACTGATAATTTCTATTCCATTAAAATGTAAATGCTACACAATGCCATTTTTAAAAACTATTATGCTAAGAATTTGATTCAAAAATACTCTATTTGTGTGCCTCTAGTATTAAGATAACAGTCAGAGTGAAATACTAAAAGCCTCCACAAAGATTATGTTATGCAATGCAAAACATTTATGCAGAAGAAAATTTTAGATAAACTTGTGAAGTTCTTTTTTTTNTTTTTTTTTTTTTTTAACTCCATGAAAGTTTTTATTCATATTTATTTAATGTTTTCCTGCCCATTCTTATTTTCTCTCCTTTTTATAAAAAAAAAAGTTTAAAAAAAGTTTTTTTTGTCACTGTTTCTCACTACCTATTAACATTATACACATATGTTGGCTACTAATTACACTGATGAGCTAGGGATGAGGAAGGTTGAATTTAGAGTTAAGTGTCCTCGCATTTGTACATAGGGAGAGCAGAATACTATTTTAGAAAAAACCCACCCTAAATACATCTTACTAGGATTCAAACTCCAATTTCCCTGTCATCAGCATCAAGTGTACTTTGAGAGGGATGTCTAAGAACACTTGCCACCAAAGCAAATATTAATTTGTTTATTTCTTGTGTAATGAGAACTTATTGTTATTTATTTTTCAATAAAACTAAATACATTTTTATTTTATTTAAAGAAATAAAAGATAGAAATCAAATGTAGTTGTTACAATTCCAGGAGTTCCACATGGTCACACGGGGCATGTCCGCTTCCTGACATTTGTCGAGACTGCCCCTGCCACCGTGAGTGACACACTAATGGTTCGTCCCAGCTCTCACCATCGCTATTCGCTCAAGAGCAAACCAGAGCTACAGAGCTCGAGCGTCACAAATAGCAAACTGCTCGTCATCTCAGGCGGCGATGGCTACGAGGATTTTCGTACTACTGGTGTGTCTGAGGTGGCCGGACGAGAAGATTCCACGAATCACCTCTTACTGTGGCACGTGTGATGAGAATAGCGACGGGCTGCTATGGCGGCATTGTGTCTTATGTTGTTAAATTTGATTCAGGATGAACACTAATTGAAAGTGCTTGTCCTACTTTACACATCAAACGTCCAGCGGAATGGAAATGTAGAAGAGAAATAAACGTATTAAAGAAAATATGACAAAGTACAATATTGTATTTATTATATCTACTTTAATCCAAATTATCTCAATAATATCAGGAGGAAGTGGAGAGAGGGATAACATTGGAAATAAATGAGCATCAATTCATAGAATTGAGGTTGAGCATTTGTGTATGTGTAGTATGTATTAGGGATGAAATATACACAATTTGGAGCATAGGGGATGGCTGGTTTGAATGTATATGTGGGTATAGGGTAGAGGCGGATTTATAGTTGTGGAGACTCTGGGGCTGTAAAAAATTGGAGGCCCCAACATTAAACAAATATTTTTCTTTTCAACGTTTCGATATTATCATTATTTCTTTACAAAACTAACTATTAAATACTCAATGTTGGATATCATGATTTAAATAAGGAAATATTGTGATCACAATAATTTTTTTTTTTTCTAAACAAAAATATTACTATTTATTTAATTTGTTTTTAGTTAATCATGATGAGGACATAAATGGTGTCAAAACTTTAAAAATAAAAACATTTGTTTATTTGAGTCATAAATTCACAAATATAAACATTCATAAACAGGTTTGTGAAGACACTGGGGTGCTAGCCCCTTTCGCCATCCCTTAAATCTGGACCTGGTATAGGATAACTCTTGTCACTGTGTCTTTATAAATCAAAGCGGGCAGTTAGGTCATCACGGTAACGGTCATAGTATCCATTAAAAATATATTAGCTCTCTTCTCGCTTAGAATTAAAGTTTGTTTTGAACTGAGTTGATATTCACATGTTTAGAGTACTTTTTCTTTCTTTCTTGGAAGTGCAAATGTTGATTAATTCCTAAGCCTTGCCATTACAACAGCTCTCAACCTTATATATATGTACACATTTAGCTAATTAGGTATGTGTGAATATTTGTGTAGTATACAAATATCCCAGATATGGCTCTTAGCATAATAAAGTTTCATGTATTAGTTTGTTTTTTTAACTTTAAAGTAAAAAATCTCTAAAAGCGAAAATGGACAGCAGCTGTTTTATCAAAATGAATTAGTAAAATTTCAGCTGTACATTATTAAAAAAAACCAAGACATTTGGCTCTGCAAACCATTTGCTCTATCACCTGAGCTCGTCTTGACTGTCATCAATGTTCATTTGACATTTGATTATTAATTCTTGTGTAATTAGCATTCTTGGTATATTTGAAAACATGAAATCTTGTATTTTATTCTAGATGGAGATAATTCCAGTTTTAAAAAAAAGTAGTAAAAATATCAAGAAACTGTTTAGAATGTATGAAATTACAAATATTTCACATTTAATTAGGTTTTTGTCATGTTATTCATAGGCGTTGATGGCTTTTAATCAATGGGAGCACAGAACAAACCTAATTTCACTTTAACTGAGAGAGTAGAAATATTTCATACCAAAAAATTAACACTAATAATATGATAACAAAATTAATTATATAATTCATATAAAAAATCATCTATGCATTGCTCCAAGGTTGGGTTTTAAATTTGGTGAATAATATACAGTTTATATAGGGAGACATGTCCCCCCAGATAACGACATCCGTACTGTTATTCACTTAAAAGAAAAGTTTTGAGTTTGTTTTAGAATGTTTTCAAAAGGGCTGAAATAAATTGTAGGCATCAAAGTGGAAATGAATAGGTGCTAATTTTAGACTTTTTGAAAATGTTGCACACCTTTATATAGTGCTAATAGAGCTCATGTTTTACAACAACAAAAGAGTTTGTCCAGGACTATGTTAATTTAGAAAGCTTCTGATAGTACATTCTTCATAGTAGACAGTTCATTTTGTTGTGATCTATGGTAAATTTTGGGACAGGGTTGAATTAATTATATTTTTGTGCAAAGAAAGATTTAGCCTATACCAGGGATGGGGGAACCTCCAGCCTTTTGAGGTCTTTGGCATGGCTTTTTTTTTAATATTTTGTCAATAACTTTATTTTTAAAATCCAATGTTGAAAAATATTTATCTAATAAATGGTTAGTGTACTATCATATTATTAATTTGTCACTAACGAGCACTACAAGCGCTCGGTGCAACAGTAGCTTGATTCAGAAACATAGTTTTAATTTAGGACTGTGTTGCTATGTTGTGGTGTCGTCATCTTTATTGTCTTTTAAAACTAGCTGAACGTGTAGAATTTTTTGTTTAGTTTGTTCACTACTGGTTTTAAGTTTTATTTGATAACTAAAACATGCCAAATATAAAGAAAAGAACAATCATTAAGGAGGAGAATAGAGTACCTATTCATATCTAGGTATATTTTTGGCAAAAATTGTTGTACATAAAATGTGTGGAAAAGATTACATGACATGTGGCCTTCCAATGCCAAAAGGTTCCTCACCCCTGGCGTATACTATATGTAGAATATAATATTACATAGTATTCCCATCCCTAGTATATATACAGAGCTCAATATTTCTCTAACGTAATAGAAGTACTTACATGAAGAGTAATTTTGCTGTTAGAAAGTAGCCTTAAATCAGGGTACTAAAACATAAAATCATATTTATATGTTGGCAAAGATTTTTAATGCATGCAAACTTGTATGAGAAGCAAGATATCTGAGGTTTTTTTTTTTTTTTTTTTT
>CABFWO010003110.1:0-32562 GCA_902155825.1 Timema genevievae | reverse complement strand
TTTTTTTTTTTTTTTTTTTTTGTGGTTCAATAGTCATATAATAGTAAGTGAATATCTTTGAAAACATTTGTATGTTGATATTTTACAGGACAACATAAAGTAAGCATTCAATATTAAGTGTCACTCTACATATATTGGGTAACTTTATTTAACTCAAACTAGTAGTAACAAATTAGTACAGTTTTTCTGCAATGTTTCTTAAGAAAAGGGGAAAGCATTTGACTGTAGTTATTTTCCTAGTATTAAAAACTAAAATCTTAGTTTTAGTTACTGTGTATCAAATTTACATTAAATTTGTCTTGTGGAAACTGTAGAAAGCTGCCCTTTAATGCTGCGTCTTGTTTAAGGGTTATGTTTCTATTATGTTATTGGTTATTGAAACATGCTCTGAAAATAACCTGTGTCTGTTGAATTAGTTTGTTCGCGGTGATAAATCGACAGAGCAACGACATTTATTAAAATATAAATGAGAGAATATCACTGAAATACCCCAAAATGTTACAAATGAAACTGTTATTTTCATTTAAAAAGTTATTTCGGGGATCGTTTGAAGAGTCAGTGAAATTTTGAATGCTACACGTATACTGCAAAAAAGTAATTTTGTGGCAAGCAATTGTTTTGCATGGAAAAAGGTACAGGAAAAAGGGGTTGGAACAAATAAATAAAACAAACACAATTTGGATCGTTTTACAAATTGCCACCACTGGATAAAAAGGTAATAGCTGACACTTGAAGAAAATCGATCATTAATATTGGATCTTTCAATCTAGGTTTAGCTCTAATCAAAACTCAAAAGGAGGGAGTGTGAAAACAGTGAAACAACTTCCTAAAAGAGGAAACAGAAAAACAGGGGTGGGAGAAATTGTAAAGAATGTCAGGGCACATAAATAGGAACATCTGAAAACTAACAATTATCATAAAGGACAAACCATGAAGCCTCTTTCCACATGTTGAACATTTTGTTATATCTAATGGAAGAAATTTTAGGGAAATGGGGTTCAGAACAAATAAAAAGTGATTATCACAAGATGGCTTTCACGATGAAAGGCTAGCCACACAGTTCACAATTTACATTGCTGCCACTTTACAAAGAGGTAATTAAGAAAACCAATCGTTATTGTTCAATCCCCTGACCTAGGTTGCAATGTGCATTTCACTCTCCCGCCTGATGAGCTCAATCGGCAGAACAAAACCTAGGTCGACGGATTCAGTGGTGATGATCAATTTTCCTCAAGAAGCAATCATTACCTTATTGTACAGCAGCAGCAGCAGCAATATAAAGTGACTCGTTTTGCTTATCAATGTAAAAGTCACATTTTGTTTGTTCCCTTAATTTATTATAATTCCTTTTCCCTCTACCTTCTTCCATATATTACAAGACATGCCTCAAAAAGTGAAAGGATATTTTCATTAAAAGAGTTATGTGTGATAGAAAATTAGTAATGTTTTGTAATCCTGGATTGAGCTTTAATCTTCTTTGCAATGAAGACACTAATAATATTACTAAATACTACAATAAAGCTTTGCCATTTCCAACATTTTTAATGTGAGTTAGCATAGTGGTGTATGAGACTTGACCAATGTTGAAGAATATATAACTAATTCTATTGTTAGGCTACTATAAACCCCACATATGGAAGAACACAAAATTTGTTTTAATTGATGTTTCAAGTTAGTTTGTCAATTATGATTAAAATAAAAAGTATATGCATTTTAAAGTACTACAATAAAAATTGTATTGTTAACTATACCAACTATACAATATGCTTTGTTATATTTTTGCTTAAAATAAAAATTGACTTATCAATGCAATCAAACTTTTAATTGGTTATTCATGTTCTTCACATCTAATAATTAAAATAATGTTATTGAAGTTTATTTTTTTATTAAAGCTGTGTATCAGTGTGTGTAACATAAATGTACAACTAGAAATTTATTTATCTACTTGAAAAATATATTTAGCTCTTGAACTTAAAGAATAAATCAAACTGGTAAAAGATCATATTAGTAAACATATTAAATTTCTCTAGCTAGGGCTCTAGTTAAAATATATCATTAAAGTCATTAAAATTATTGATTTAATTAGTTATGAGTGTTTCCATTAACCGATTTAAGCAAAAATTATATTTTTTTTAATGGATGGTCTGTTTAGTTTTTATAAAACACTAGATTATTCAAATATTGGTTTCAGTGCAAAATATCACATAATTTTTTAATTTTTTGTTGAAGGGCTACTGATGTGGTTCCTTATAAACTATATATTATCTCTTAAAAATAAATCCACTTATTAAAGATTTATATTTTTTGGAACCAGTCCTACTATGACTCCTCACCTAGTAAGAGGATCCTAATCATTGGTTACATAAACTGGATATTATCTCCTTTACAACTGCTTCGGTGTCTGCGTTGTCTAACGTGCTACTTTCGTGTTAAACTAGACTGCCAAAGACGGGGAGATCGGCGTTCAATCCCGGTCGGGTGCGCTGAGGGTGGTTTTTCCTCAATTATTTTCGGCTCTCCCTCCATGATAATGCGGGTACATTTCCTCTAAATTAAGCCTTCCTAATCCCTAATCTATTAGTGTAACTAGTACATAAGGGTATAACCCAAACAGGTAGTAAGACACAGTGCTAAAAAATCTCCTTTAAAACTGGTTTTTGTTTAGAGAACATAACCAGATAACATAATGTTAGTTCAAAATGGCCTGGAAGTTCAGGAACTCGTTTCGGTGGGAGCATGGTCTAGGCCAGAGGTGGAGAACGTATTTTTCAATGTAGCCAAAGTTGTGGCGAATAAGAAGTGAAATTCACCACACCATGTACAAATTGAGAACTAGGGTTTGTCAATCAAACATTTGAAACAAAACACACTGTTTGAACCAGTTTATTCAAAACCTGTACACTTTATCATAGACGTAAATAATGAAAACTGTTCCAAATGAATGTTTAAGAAAATTTAATGCGAAATTTGACAATCCTTTTTGTCAGAAAAGTTATAGAAACATTGGCTCAATATCTGAACTAGATGTACATATGGAATGTTTCCAATGATATGTAGGAAGTGTCAAGTTAAAACCAGAACATGCTTCTCAGGAAAAAGTTTATTTTTCTGTGAAACTCAAATTCGTCACACTTTTATGATCAATACACTACTTATGATGATTTTATGACAGGGTTGCATCCCCTTCCCTTCCCCCNCCTCCCCCCAGGTCAAGGGTGTCACTCTCACAATAAACTGGACTGTCGATGAAGGGGAAGTTGGATTCAAATTCTGACCAAGTGTACTGAGTGTGGTTTTTCCTAAATGGTTTTCCACTATACCTACACGCAAATGCATGTATATTTCCTCTAAATTCAACCTTCTCATTTCTAAAAAACATGTGAATAATTCACACGAGTAGTATGAGACAGAGCAGTAAATAAAAAGTTCAGTATTTGGAATTCACTGTTCCATCAAACTTTTTTTTAGCACCGCGTCTTACTAATTGTTTGGGTTATACGCTTATGTACTAACTACACTATGGTTTTAAGGGCGGAAGGTTAAATTTATAGAAAGTGTACTCGCATTTGGGCAGAAAA
The DNA here is from genome assembly GCA_902155825.1 of Timema genevievae. Lineage (NCBI taxonomy): Eukaryota > Metazoa > Arthropoda > Insecta > Phasmatodea > Timematidae > Timema > Timema genevievae. Next base: position 28,984 of record CABFWO010003110.1, on the reverse strand, counting down.
TTATTTAGGGAAAACCACCTTAAGTACACCCGACCGAGATTCAAACCTCGATCACCCTGTCATTGGCAGTCTAGTCTACTGCGAAAGTAGCATGTTAGACCATACAGCCGCCAAAGTGAGTTTTATAAAACTTCTCCTGATATTCCTTACATTCTGATCGATTTAAACATTAATTCCTCTCTTTAAAAACTACAGCCAAAGTGACCATTTGAATACTGGAGTAGTTCCTTAAAATTCCCCTCTTCTTCATGCCCCTTAGTAAGTCACTGGTAGTGATTATAGCGCTAAATTTCACTAATAAAATACTTTATTTCAGATGAGTCTATTTGACAGAATTAAAGTAAGCTCTCCATGTGGTCTTGCATGGTTATGGTCGCTAGCCAATTTTATTTGATCCTCATTATCATTCGACGTTTCCACCTCTGCGGGTCATCTGGCACATCCTCTTCCATTCCTGTCGATCTTTCCAAACTTCTCCCTCAGCCATGTGTCTCCACTCCACTCATTTAGTCTCCATGTCCTTCTGCGCTTGGTCCATCCATCTGGTCCGTGGTCTGTCTTCTAGCCTTCTCTTTGCTTTGTAAGGCTTTCTTAGGCATTCTGTCCTTCTCCATTCTCATCACATGACCTAACCACAGTAGCCTTTTTCTCTTCATTGTCTCTTCTAATGGTATTATTTATATTTTTATTTGCTCCTACAAAATATTACTCTTGTAAAAAAAACTATACACAATATCAAAATGAACTCACCGACTTACAACTCTACAAAAACGATTATGTGCAATTTAATGTCAAACCAAGTCTCTAATCAACAATTAGTGCTCACTTTTCATATACATTGTAGGGATACCATTTAAATGACCACTGACAAACTTATACTTTTGTTCAGCTGATAAACTAAAAATAATATATTTCAGATTAAATGCAATATTACAATGTTTTAAATAAAATTATTCATCTAACGGCACAAGTAGTTTCAATGTTTCACCATTGAAACCTCTTTAATATTATTTTCTAGTTTTAAATACAGTACTTACCAGTGTCTATATTAATAAAATGAAGAGTGTGTGTCTGTGTGTCTATCTATTATGAGAACATACAGACATTTAAAAATTTAATGCACCTCGAAGCCAGAATTTTAAAATTTGGATTAGATTTTTAAAATTAATTAAAAAATGGGCCTGAAGAAATAAAATGATTTTTTTTTGTTTGTTTGAAGCAAATAAAAACGTTTCCAGGGGGTAATCATGCACTCTATAGCGTGGTTTTGAGGGGCAACGCCGGGTACTTTTGCTAGTAATGTATAAGATTTATAGCCTGGACATGCACGTCGGCTAATAATACTCTAGTCTAAAAGTGTACACAAGGCATGGTCTCACAGTCAACTACGTACGTATATTACAATCTTGGTCAAAATTGGTTGATTAGTTCAAAATGTGTAAGGCACACAAAACATCTATTCTATTGGAAAAATGAGACGTTTACAATCTAGGTGTTTGGTAAATTTCCCAAGTATTTTCTATAGCTATAAATTCCTAAATGATTCAAGTCTGAGTTTGATTATTTTCTTGTTGACATTCTAAACCATCTTAATAAATGTATGATTTTGCTGCATGTGTTTGTGGTCTGGTGGTCGAGAGTTCCTGGCTACAGATCCAAAGGTCCCGGGTTCATTCCCCGGCCCTTACAGAATTTATCTGTGAAGCAATGGGTCTGGAACGTCGTCAAACTTAGCCTCATGAGGACAAATGAGGAGCTACTTGAATAAAGAAGTAACAGCCCCGGTTTAGAAAACTGAGATTAATGGCTGGAGACTTCGTTGTGCTGATCACATGACATCCTCTATCCACAAATGTTGGCACTATCATCATTGGTATAGCTCGCTTGCGAGCTCACACCATGTAGTGTTGTTTTTTTTACTGCATGTGTATTGTGAATTGTAGATGGGCTGACAGTATCATTTATCAGTAAGTGTTTATCTGTGTGCAAAGACCTATTTCTATTCTATTGCTCAAGTTTGTACTCTAGACATTAGCACTTCCTTCCATTGTGAGCTGTAATTTTACTAATATGTGACTTCCTAGGAATCCCCCTTTACGGACTAGCTTATAGCCTGAGAGCTGAATAAATAGTCCCAAAGTTACCATTAATTTGGGGATGTAGGGAACGCAAGAAAAGGAGAGTATTTTTTGTAGTTTTTATAGCAAAACTTTTTTTGACCGAAATAAATAAAATATTGCTTCAGTACAAACATAGAGTTTAATTTGCTTCAAATGGTGAAATCAATAGTTCTTGGAGCATGAGTACACGAGCAGAGCGGCATTAGATGACAATCTTTTTAAATGAAAAGAAAAAGTTGTCAGTAAATTTCAGGATATCCTTGACAGATATTCAACAACTGTTGAGGTCACCATGTGAAGAAAATTAAACTCTATGTTTGTACTGATGCAATAATTGATTTATTTTTACAAAAAAAAAGTTTTGGTTTAAAAACTGCTAAAAACACCTTTTCTCGCGTCCCCTATCTCCCCACCTTAATGCCTTTGGGTAAATTGGAAGAGGGAGAAACAAAAGGTCCATTACCCATGAATGATGAATTATGTAACCTCTGTCTGGCTCTTTTCTGAGTGAACATGATCTGACTGAAATAGGTATGTTAAGAAGTGTGGGATTTCACAATTATTTGATTTATTTTATAATTTATTTGAGCAAAAATAAAAAGTTAAATAAACCAAAAACTAATGAGGAAAAATCAATAATCTTGGTTCAAAATAATGTTGAAGGAACCATGTTTGTAATTTTTGATTGTTTTATTTTGTTGGGTAAACAGGTTGATCCCCATTAATTTATTTAAATACAATTTAGGGCCGGTCTTATGACTCCTGGATAAATATTGATCTGGCTGATAAATATTTTTATCTGGTTGATAAGTTAAAAGTGCATCTTATGACTGCCAGATAAAATGTATTTATCCAACCACTTTGACAATATTATTTTCATAAATTAGTTTTGAAAAAAATCCTTCAATCTCCTTTAAAATAAACATTAATCCTTAAGTTAAACTGGCAAAAATAAGATAGATACATTTAAATGTTTTCTAGTGTACATAATATTTTCAGGCATCAGTACAGTATTGCTTGATTTTGGTTTCTTTATAAACCTATATTAGAAAATTCTAAATGAAGTGTATGTAGACCCATTGCCTATATTAAATTGGTGTGTTTAAAATTCTAACTTTCATTTGAAAATTCTAAACTTTTTAAATTATAGGACTCACATTTTAATTATATTGTGGTTGATTACCATCACTTCATAATGTTACAAATACATTAATCAACTTTATAAGAAACATTAGTTGATAGTTCCAAAGAGTATAGTATGTTTAATCCAGTTGTTTCAATTTGAGAATATTTTTAAAATGATTTTATTACTAATCAAATTTCCAGTGTATGTCAACTAAAATATAAATAATTATAATGCAAGTACCAGTAACCATATTTGTAAAGTACTGGTAGCCTAAAAGTTTTTAAGGCCTATTAGAAAATTTCAAGACATATTTAAATAATGTCTTATGGAAAAATTAAATGATCCCACGAAAAGGTGGCTTACACTTTTAAATACATAATACAAGTTTAAATGCTTACAATGAATGTGTATACATACCTATATGTTTGTATAAAATGTGTAAGTAGTAATTTATATGTTATAGTGAATAGTGATATATTGAAAGTCAAATATTTAAATAACGTTATGCTGAATTATGTAAGTATATTGATTGATATGTAAAAATAAATTTTATATTTTCATAAATTTGCTGGTTAATTTTTTTGTGATCATTAATATTATAATGTGTTATTTAAATATTTATTGATGAATGTGCTAATATAAACAGAACATGTGTATTTGTGTTTAATTAAAACTACTTGGTTTTCATATTTGAAGTTTTATTTAATTATTTTTAATAACATGTTTTAATGTTGTTCATAATAAACACAGACAGTGAATTTGGCAGGTCCACTTAGAAGGGGGAGGGGGGATCAAATGGGGCAGTTTGCCCCGGGCCCCGCTCAGCAGGGGATCCTGATCACCCAAACAACTTTTAGAACAAGAAGAATTCTGATGGACAACCACAAAAAATAACTTGTGGTGGCTGCTTTGATGTTTTTGGAGCAGCATCACAAAGATACTGTTGAGTTTTGGGACCATATTGTCAAGGAGGATGAAACCTGGTTTTATCACTTTACCCCTGAGAGCAAACAGCAGTTTTTGGAATGGATTATCCTCAATTCTCAAAAAAGGGAAAAAAGTTCAAGCAGAATTTGTAGATATGGAAAGTCTTGACAGCAGTCTTTTCGGACAGGGAAGGTGTCATAATAGTGGAATTTATGACTCGAGAAACAATCATCATTGTCTATTTATTTAGCAAAACTCTAAAAAGGACTTTCTTCTTACAATTTAATTGAGGTTTAGTTGATTCTTTACCCTAAAGTTATTCACATCTACAGCTTGAATGTATTTTTTTTTAATTAATCTAAAAGGACTAGATGCGCTATTCAAAACCGACAATATAAGCTGTCAAGCAAAGTGGTTCTACTGAACGACAACACCCTCCTTCCTGTTACTGCCAGCAAACGTGCACTGCTCCACAACTTTTGCTGGGAAGTTTTTGAGCATTCTTTGTATAGTCCAGACCTTACTTGAAGTGATTTTCCCTTGTTTTCACACATGAAGTCAAAAGATCCATGAATGTTTTGATTGCTTAGGCGATTGATACATAGGAACATAAACCTTGTGAAACAAAATTAATATGCAGTCGCAGTAATATCCCAAAAATCCTCCCCTTGACATATATTAAGTGTTCTTTAAATATAATTGTGATTTTTTTTTGTATTTCGTATAATTGATAGGCCTCTTATGTTTTTTTTTATTCTCATATTAATATATCATGTGTTCTTGTGTGAATAACAACATAGTCATATTTGAACTATTAGTTCCAAATGTTTCCACCCCTTTTTATGTGTGCGTTAGGCCTATTACTTGCATCTTTGACTTGTGATGTTCCAACTTCCTGTTTTGTAAAACCATGTGCGTACACCGGTCGCTATGTTGTAAAACTTGTAACTGTATCATTCAATATACTAATCCATTTATATAGCACACAAAAGATATAGTGATTATTCAATTCCATGAACCTCTGTAATAATAACTGTAACAGGTCATGCATGAGCCCAGTCAGCGCGGATTGAATTATTACGGATGGATTGGTAAAGTTTTTTGTGTAAAACACGGCGTGTTGTTCGTGGTAGTCAAGGTCGTGCGATAGCGTCTTTATATTTTAAAAAAAAAAGTTTGTTAAAAGTATGGATAAAATGTATTTAAACACGGGTGCGAAGCTTGAAGGAAGTGCAAATTGGAATGTATGGAAATTCCAAGTCAAAGTTATACTACAAGCTATTGGGTTATATGGCTTGGTCGATGAAAGTGAACCAAAACCGGAGACAACAGCTGCAAATTACGCCAACTGGATCTCAAAGGACGGGAAAGCTCAAGGAGTCATTGTGACACATCTGAACGAAAAGGTTATAGTGCACATAATTAACACTAGGGGCCTACATCAGCCGTGCAAATGTGGACAAAACTGATGGCGGTATTTGAGAGGAAGTCTAAAACCAGTCTGCACCTAGAGCAACAGAAATTCTTTTCACTTAAGTGTGAAGAAGAAGACATTTTAACCTTTTTTGCAAAACTTGAAGAAATCCTAGGAAAAACAGTTCAACTTGGAGAAAACATTTCTGACAAAATGTTAATCACGAAGATATTAATGTTGTTACCAAATAAATTCAAACATTTTGTTGCAGCCTGGGAATCCGTACCGATGGAGAAACAAAGTATTGATGAGTTGAAAGCACGCCTACTCATTGAAGAGAAGCGGCAACATGAGATAGATGTACCGGCAACTGCAGGAACTTCTGTGGCGCTGGCGAGCAAGAGTTACCAGAGTGCGGTGAAGTGTTTCAAATGTGGTAAAATAGGCCACTACAAGCGAGACTGTAGATCATCAAAGGGACCTTGTCATTTTTGTAAGAAGGTCGGTCATCACATTATTGAATGCAAAGTTCGATTAAATAAGCAACAGCATAATGGAAACAATAATGCAAATACAGTTAATCATGCCAAAGGGAACGCGTTCATGGCCAACTTCAATAATAACCAAAATTGGTTAGTTGACACGGGAGCAAGTGAACATATGTGCTACATAAAGGAACGATTTGTGACATACACAGAACTGTCTGATGTTAAAAAGATTGTGATTGGTGATGGAAGTGAACTGGATGCAGTAGGTTATAGAACTGTAGAACTTAAAGTGTATGATGGTAGGAAATGGATTCAAACAACATTGAACAATGTATTGTATGTACCAAAAGTGATGGTGAACTTATTTTCAGTGAGGAGTGTCATGGACAAAGGCTATCATATGACCTTTGACAGTGAGTTGTGTAAAATAATGAAAGATGGCCAAGTGTCTGCTATTGGCCATAGGCATAACAAACAGTTTTACCGAGTGGCATGAACTTCTAGGTCATCAGAATATGGAATATGTGAAGAAGATATTGGACAGAAATAATATAATGTATGAAGCAGATGGGAAAAGTTGTGAAAGTTTTCTGAAAGGAAAAATGCAAAAAATTCCATTTAAGCAGAGTGAAATGTCAACAACTCGAACCTGCGAACTGGTACACATGGATGTGTGTGGACCAATGGAAGTTCCATCGCTTGGTGGATCAAAGTATTTTCTACTAATAAACGATGATTATTCTGGATATAGACATATGTATTTTTTCAAAAATAAAAGTGAAGTGGCATACAATGTGAAACAGTTTCTTAACCTAACTGAACAAGACACAGGTAACCGAGTGAAAATAGTACAAACAGATAATGGAACCGAGTTTGTAAGAGAGAACTGAGAGGGATATTTGATTAAAATGGCATTCGACACCAGAAATCTGTGACGTATACCCCTGGGCAAAATGGAAAGGTGGAAATGGATAGTCGTACAATTGTGGAAGCATCAAGATCCATGCTAATGGCTAAAAACTTGAATAAAAATCTATGGGCTCAAGCGGTTTACACAGTCACATTTGTGCTAAACTGAACTGGGATAAGCAGTGTGCCTGATAAAACTCCTTATGAACTTTGGTTTAATCAAACGTATGATATAAGTAAGCTAAACATATTTGGTTCATAAGTGCATGTACATGTTAAAAAACAAAAGCGACAGAAATAGGACCCAAAAAGTTCTGAATAGACTGTTCATTGGCTACGGAGAAAATACAAAAGGGTACCGGATCTACTTCCACAACACAAACACAGTGGAATTAAGACGAGATATAGCTTTTGTAAAAGATAATAAACAATGCCAAACAAATGAAGTTTAAGAATACGGAAATAAAATAGGCCTAGTTCCGAAATTGAACACGCCAGAAATCAAAAATAACCAGGAGGTGATTGAGATTCAGGAGTGCAATCCAGATGGCAGTGACTTTGAAGATCGTGACGCAATGAAAGAAGTAACACAGCCAGAAGACTCACAAGATAGCTCTGACATTCAAGGATCGAGAGAAGCTGGTAAACAATTTACGAAGAAACCTGTATGGCATAAAGCCTATGAAATGAGTTTCATAAGCATGTTGCAAGAACCAAATTCATATGAAGAAGCAATAAATAGTGTTCATTCTGATGAGTGGAAAGATACTAAGGACAAAGATTTAAGTGTGCTACTTGAAAACAATACTTGGACAAATGTGCCAATCCCGGTAAACAAACGTGTAATAGATAATGTGTAGTAGTCAGAGGCTTCCAGCAAAATTAAAATTTTGAAATGTATGATGTGTATTCTCCTGTGGCCATTGTTTATGGCTATAATTATTTCTTCGGTTTCTGCTACCCCACTCACAAAGAAAGTAGCAGTACTTCCTGAAACCAAGTCGAAATCCAAGCGATAGAGCAGTGACTTTTAAGTCACCACAGACATTTCATTGGTATTCTTCATATTTGATTTTTTCCAGTAAGTGTTTCATGCTTGCAATGCTTTCTTTCATATCAGAAGCATTATCTGAGTAAACTGATGGAAACTTATTTCAATTGTGAAGAAGAACAGCTTTCAAACCAGCTTTAGAAGAATTTATAAATAAAAGTCACTCCTCCATTTTGTACTCGTGACCAAGTGCTTCCATAACGGAACAAACATAATTGCAAAAAACAAGTCCTTATTTAAAGGGGAAAGAAATCCTTAAAGTCACAATGCCTTTCTCTACAAACACATACTTTTGTTTCTTTGTAGAGAAAATTCTAGCCTTTCAATCTGGACCCTAACAGTTTAGCTTGCCTTTTATATAGTTCAAATCTCGGACAAGATTATTGATCTCACCTTGAGCGAGTAAATATGGGTCAGACAATAAACAGGAAGCTTCAAAAGTTGGATCAAACCTTACATTATCATCACTATGCTCTACAGGCTCTTCCTCTTTTTCATCATCACCTAGTATGGCATTTTATGGAGGCTTTGGCACAGGCAGCTGTTCACTATGAGGTACGGGCCTCATCGCAGATGGTAAATAAGGGTATGTCACAGTGTGCTCTAATTTAAAACTAATGCCTGAAATGTTTGTAAGTCTAGAGTAACAATCTGTAGAATGATCTTTTGGTTTCCACCAAATCATTGAAACAGCATAATTCATGTGCTGATAACCCTTTGACCAGCCCTTGAGGAGTTTGACGCAAGTGACACAACAAAAAAATTGGTCAACAATTTTGCATTCAAAGTAGTCAGTGGAGTAAAACCATGTTTGCAATTTTTAAATGTTACCTCACCACAAATGTAGCAAAAAGAGTCCGGATGATTGGACAATTTCTAGGCATTTTGCCACTTACTATTATAAACACTATAAAATATATACTGAGCTAAACAAACACCATGAAATGTACAGTGAACTACATAGGTAACAGTGTATAATAAAGAAACAAACAGCATTAGATGTAAACAGAAACAACTCTGACCACCAACTTCCCAGGAGTGCTGAGCTGACTTAAGACAGTAAGCAATACAAAATCTGACTCGTCATGTCCAAAGTAGGTCGATAACATGGCCTTTGAAAAGCTTGGTGTTGAAAAGAGAGGTTTGAAGGGCTTGACATAAAGATGGAAAAAGAGGAGTGGGGGAAAGGGTCGTTCTGTCAACTTAAATGCGATTGCTAACCATTTCGGTTGGAGAAGAGTTTCCTTATACACTGTATAATCTTAAAGTGGGAATAACTTTAAATCTATAGGTTATAGGAAAATTCTGAGACCAGTTTTGGAATAAGTGGGAAATATTATATTTAAATCACTCTTTATTTGCTCTGGGCCAACACCTTTGTTGACCGGTGCTATCATAGTCTACACTGTCACCGATACTCCGTGTACTCAGATAATTTAGAGTCACCAATATTCCTTCTGCTGTCAAATTATGATAATTTACATTGTTACCGGTACTCCATGTACTGTCATATTTTCACCGATATTCCTTGTGCTGTCAGATAACAATAGTCTACATTGTCACCGATATTCAGTGTACTCAGATAATTTAGAGCCACCAATATTCCTTGTACTGTCAGATAACCATAGTCTATATTGTCACCGGTACTCTGTGTACTGTCATATAGTCAGTCTATATTTTCACCGATATTCCTTGTGTTGTCAGATAACCATAGTCTATATTGTCACCGGTACTCTGTGTACTGTCATTGAGACAGAGTTTGCATATTCACAGATATTCGATATTGTGTCATATAATCATGGTCTACATTTTTACCGATGCCCCGTATATCCTCAGCTATTCGGAGACTACATTGTCATTACTGATCTACACACTGTCTAATAATCCGGCTTGAACATATATTGTTTACGATTTCCACAATTTTAATGTTAATATTTAAATAAAGTTATTATTCACTTTAGAGCACATAAAATAAAGAAGATAGTTAGTTAGCTTATGTGTGTTATTTCTTCGAGCAACATATAATTTGTAAGGGTTAATGAGTTTAAATATTTAGAAAAAATTTAACTATCACTAACAATAATAGTGTGAAACTTAGTAAAATAATTGAGTCGAAAAATGCATGGTATTACTCGGTCAATAAGTTGTTTACATCTTGCCTATGTATGAATGTAAAAGAATGTAAAACTCAGAATATATAAAACTTTTTTCTACCGGTTGTTCTCTATGGTTGTGAAACGTGGTATCTTAACTTACATGACGAAAAGAGTTTTCCGAAAACGAGGCACTTAGGGTAAAAATGTACTTATAACATACATTTAATATACAGTTGAATCATTCTTTCAAATACTTAATTCAATTGATAACTTTACTGTTTATTTATTTTTTCAATCAGAGTACACGACTCCTAAAGTTTCGAATATTAATTATTTATTTATAATTTAAATTTATAATTATAGATAATATCTTCTTACCTATATTTCACTTTCTTAATTTTCTTATTATTAATTTTTATTCTTAAAGTGCCAATTGCCATGCTTCCTATTTATTTATATTTGTGGGTGATTTAAACGCTGTCTGCTTTAGAGAGTGGTTTATTTCGAAACTATTAAGATTTTCATTTTATTTATGTGCTTGGAGCCTTGGACGCATATAAGTGGTATGGCTTTCATTTGAAGAATTATTGTCCCCAGTGTTGCCAACTATACGATCCGGATACTACTTTTGATATAATTTTACCATTTGTACAATCCAATTTTAGGATATTTTTTAAAAGTAATATCCTGTGACCCAGCTATAAAGTAATAAATTTTACATCAATTATTATTTTTTTATAAAAATCGGTGGGTTTATCAATATAATGTCAGAAAGTATTATCCTACCGGTAAAAATACAATCGATTTTGGGGCCATGTATAATCGCTAGAGACGATAGAGTTGGGCACAGTGAATGTCCCTAGCGTAAGAAAGAAGAATTATTATTGTAAGCTGGATTTTTGGTGAGAAATTCAAAACTTAATTTGAGAGATAATTTGTGTTTGTCAGTAAAAATAATAATATTAAGTTATTCCATAATAGTTATTCTATATTTCATTGTGTTAAAAGTTAATTGTTTTGTTAGCTGTATAATTTCGGCGACTATTGTTCTTTTAAAAGAAGGAACATAATTGTTAATTTGTTTTGTTTTCTTGTTTGTTGACTCAAAACTATTGCTTGAAAACGTAAGGAGAGACCTGATTTGGGTATCCTTTAATTTTATTTTGCTGTAGTAAATTACCACTTTAGGCAGCGAAAACTTTACCAAAAGTAAGTGCTAACCTTTGAGGAAGGGTAAGTGTTAGTTTCTGTGAGATTCCATTAAAATATAAGGTCTGAAAAATATAATTGCAACCAGAACCTTAGATCACCATTCTACATTATTGCGTGAGACAAAATTCATCATCTATCATCATCCTGTTGCTAAAACTTTAAATTACATTTTTGAAGAACAATATTTTGACATATTATAAAGATATTTATAATCCCGGTACTATTTTATCTAATTTACTATTTCTTTGTCATAATTAATAACTATTATTTTGTCGTCTCAATTCAAGTGAGAGTTTTAAATTTTTAAGTATTGCTTGGCAATACTTTTATTCATTTTACAACATAGCATGCCTTATTAGGTAAGTTTAACTTAGGTTTTTTTTCCTTCAACAATAATCACAAACATTCTTTAAATTACATTGTGTCATCTTTTATTTATTATATTTTTGTATATTGTATTTTTAATATTGCATCCCCTGTCAGAAACAATAATCTGCTCAATGAAAATGTGCTTTCTTTGGTTGTAAGTGTCTAAATGTACTTAAAACCTTAGGTAAAGGCCAGAGGTCTTGGGAAAGGGGGTTTTCATAATACCACTAAGCAAATTCTGGGGATAAAATATATTTAATTATTTAGGAGAAATCTACTTACATAATGAAATTAAAAGGGTTAGGCCTAGTAGTTGGTGCCCAAATACAAACAAAATTCTTATTTATATTTAAATTAAATTCTATCCCAATCTATGAAAACAATAATATAAAATTACTTTTATTAAAATAATTTTACCACATTAGGAAGATATTTGGTCCAAAAAGGGATAAGTCTACTTTGGGATGAAGGAGATTAAATAATGATGAGAAACATGTTTAGTACTAATCACAAAACATTACTGGGATAATCAAGTTTCTTTGACTACGGTGGGCAGGACATGCAGCGTGAATATGAGACTCTAGAACCATTTTCAGAGTATTGACTGATAAACCCAATGGAAAAAGACCATTAGGAAGAAATAAACACAGAAGGGAGGGTAACAATATAATAAACTGAAAGGGCTAGGGTGTAATGAGGTGGACTGGATAGAGCTAGCTCAAGAAAGGATAGAGGCGTACTTTTGTATATGCAGCAATAAACTTTTGAAATTCTTATGCCATAGAGTAAGAAAGTGTTTAATTAACTATCTGTGAATTAGGGTACAAAACGATCATTACTGTATTACACTGCGCATATTGGTATTGAATTGTACTAGAAACCTTTTTAACAGCAAAAACCGGTTATGAGGAGATTAAATAATTCAAATTATTAATATATTATTATTTAAAAGTTAAAAGAAATAATAAATTTAAACTCTGCTTTGTCCCATAATGCGTATCTTAACACATTTATTTATGAAGAAGTTATATACCCCAGTAGTTATGCACTCTAAGGCCTCTGGTGCTTTGTGTGTGTGTGTGTGTGTATGTATGTATATATATGTTTATACATACACATACACACACATATATAAATAAAATGTAAGGTCCAAACTGCACATATGCTAGTACTACTACGTAATTATTTCAGATATTTTTATGTCCCATGGTTTTAGAAATACAAGAACTGTTGATTATGTCATTTAAGAATTCAATACATAAAAGAGCAAAAACTAAGTTTGGACTAAGTATGTATTCCCATTCTTAGACTCCCATTTTTATTTTTCTGGGTTTTTTAGCTATACAAATTTGTGTTCACAATCTCTAGTACGCTAGGCTTTTAGTGACTATGTAGCCTATATTTTTTAAATTCGCTAAAGATTCACACACCGATGTTTTGTTACTTAGTATAAAATAAATGTTTGAACTCTCTATTGTTAGTGCTTTTGAAGGTATATTGACGTTATTTAAAACATTTAATTTGTAACATATGTAAAAGTAACAGAAAATACTCCAAATATGACTACACCCAAAGGTTTTCTAAATTAAGCGCGTCTTTGGCAAGCTCTACCCTTCTATTTTTCTTGATTTTAGAGATACCTATGACAAAGGTCATGCAGTATAAAGTGTAAGGATCTTAATATGGAAGAGTTAAAAATATTAACGACGTACACAATATTAAGTTTCCTTAAGTAGGCCTATATATGCCAAGATTTTACTTTTTATATTTTTTCTTTTTGGGAGCTATTCATGTCACTGGACAAGTGGTTAAGGTATAAAACTCGTTATAAGACCTATATAAAAGTTAATAAAATCCATCACGAGAAACATAACCTAAAGTTTACTTGAGTTGGTAAGGTTATTTACATTTAAAATTTCTATTTTTATAGGTTTTTAAGCTATGCGACTGGGTGGTCAGGTGATATAAGACATTTGACTCAATTGAAGATAAAAAGCTTTACTAGGGGTAGACATCATCAGGTCTCAGTTTTAATATTTATTCAAAGTGTCATAATTGTAGAGTTGTTGTTTTTAGAGTTATCCACACGGATGTCCAAGTTTTATAAGTTGTAACACTTCAAATATATCATGTTAAAGTAAATAAGATACAATCTAGTGAAACTTCCTGAAGTTACCTTAAGATTGTAGGTCTGAGCACATTAGCAACTTCCTTTTATTTCTTGGTTGTAAGGTTTAATAAATATAGTCACGTGGTCTAATGCGTAGAGCTCAAAATAAATATAAAACTAAAAATAGCCATGGTCAAGTGGTTGATTTCAAAAAGTTAAGCCTGGATTTCATAAAATTAGTTTTCCGTTTGAACATATACAAAATTTAATATTAATAGGTTTCTTGGTTTTAGAATTAGCTGCACTGGTGGTAGTGTGGTCTAAGGCGTTTAGCTCTTATTCATTTTCATTTTAATGGGGAATTTACAAAGACACCTTAACTACCTGACTTAAAAGGATGAACGAAATAAATATGATGTCACCCTATTGATAGTAATAGTTACAACACAAAATAAACATATTTATATTCTTATTTGCAACCATGATTACTAACAGATACTTCATTATAGCAAACAAAATAACTGGGTGTTCCCGACAACACCTCTTTTTAACTAGAAGAGTCATAGAACAAAACTAACCACTCTGACCTCAACGATTCCACAAAAATATTTAGTACACAGAAATATAAAATTTACCTAAAGCAACATGTCTGTTCCAGAAAAAATCATATATAATTTGGACAAAATGTTCCTGGTTCACATGGTTGTTGTTCAATCGCCTACATAACAGCTAATAATCAGTGACAGACGGTAGAAAAGGCACGTAACCATTTTCCGACCGTAAGATTAACGCAAGATATCAAGAGGCTGTGCAACCGAGCCTCTCCAATGGAGTGTAGTGGTTTCATGTTTCCTTGGAGCCCCGGGACAATGTCATGAATCCTCGTTGAAAATAATGTAATGGGTGCTAGATAAGGTTTGAACACACGTTATATAACTGAATCGAAGTATGGTAAAAAAAAAAAGAGATAAAGGTGTAAGAATGACAACATCCAGGCCTAATTAGAAATAGCTGTTTGGAGTTGTGGAATCTACCGGGGTCATGAGTTTTGCTGATTGCATCTATCAACTTGAAGGGGCCACACGTGTCTGCACTTTAACTCCTTAGTTCAATCCTGTAGATGCTATAGCAACAGAAAAGGCCGACGCACCAACCTAGAGCTTAGATTATCTTCAGAGAACACTAGCTCTCCATGGCAATTTGAATTATGATACAGAAAGAGAACATGAATATAAATTTGTTAGAGAAATAATATCTGGGAAGTAATTTAAAGGGGTTAGTATCTTATTGTCCCTGGAGGAATAGAGCAATTTCATGATGGGTATGGTAAGATCATTTCTGAGAATGGAGTCTCTAACAACCACATGTTACAAAAAAATATACTTTAATATTGTTCTTGCTATTAATTATCAGTAATAACTTCATATAAGTAGGAAAACATGTCACTACTAGATGTGCGCACTGAATTCAATCATATAACACAATTATATGTACTCTATGATATAAGAATAGTAGTTGAAGACACAATTCAGTTTTGAACAAATAAAACAATAGATAAGAAAATATATTTGGATAAATTTGTAAAAATCATTTTAAAGATAGGTTGTTTAAAAGCAAATATTTAAATAAATCAATGTTTAAAATCTTATTTTTTTTAATCACGTGATTATTTAAGCAAAGTATTTATGTGATTTATTTAGCTAATATTTGTATTAATAAAAACCAAATAGTTATGTGTGTATGTTTATGTTTGTTCAGAGATTACGAGACCATGACCACCGTCAGAGTGGGGGAGGAGATGGGTTGTCTGGGAGCAGCCGAGACGTGGGGAGGGCAGGAGAAGAGGGCATTGAGGGGACTTCTGCCAGCAAATGCCAGGCTGTTGCTCTCAGGGTAGGGCTGGAGGCAGTGGCTGAAGCGGGGCTTGTTGCTGCTACCATTATGTGCCAGGTACTTCTACCAGGTAGGGAATGGTGGCAGCAAACAAGGTGCAAACTGATAGTAAGAAAAGATCCTTGTAATGAAAAATGATCAACCACCCTGCCTTAAACTATTAAAACACCAACTGTGATCTTAATTATTTTCAAAGATCTAAAATCATATATCAAGTTAAAGATTCAAATATATTTCTGTTTGAATAAAACGGATCTTTAGTTAATAAAACCAGCAAAATAAGTCTTTTCTTCATGCATTATGAAAACTAAGTCATGAAACACATGAACGACAGGGAATTATTAATTGGCTGTAACTTTGAAGTAATTCAAATACTGTAGCTTGGATGAGTATTGAGACATGGAGCTGTACATACATATCTGTAAAATATATCTATCCTTAACTAAAAATAATTTTTTCATCCTATTATCGATTCATCCTAAGCTGAGACCTGATGTAAACAAAGCCAAGTGGAAGTCTATGCTCTGATTGCTACTGAACGAACTTTCACTGGTATCCTTTCAGTAAATAGTCCCTTCTATATTTTGTATTAATCTTGTTTTAAAATAACATTAGAAAATTATTATAACTAAAATCATCACGTCATTTGATTTAGAAATTATACTTTAAGCTTTGTCAGCGCTATTTGAATACCAACAAACTCCTGACTCAGCGTTGAGGAATCCCATGGTACAGTCCTTATCACATGTTAACATCAAGTCCGCAAAAAAAAAAATTGCACTAGTATTCCACCAATCATGTAAGTCCTTCACGTAGTGATATGGAAATGTTTGTTTACTTCAGGTCTCAGATTAGGATGAATCAATAATAATAGCCTACTTTTTTACTCAATACCTACTTTTGTTTTGATAATTATAAAAATATTTGATTCTAAAAAAACAGTGGTGAACAAATTATTTATTACAATAATGAGGAATAAAATTAAGAAAATTTTAACAAGATTTAATATAAGGCAAAGATAATTTAATAATAAAATTCAAAGTCATATATTAAATAAAATGCTGTTGAATAAATGTTACATCACATTTACAATGAATATTAAAATTATTATTTAAAATATTTAATGAATGAGTTGTGGCTTGCATATTAATTAATGATTAAAATACTATGACAAGACAAATAAAGTAAGAACAGTAATTGAGTTAGCTAGATAAAAATTAAGTACATATAAAAACATAAATATTTTGTAACTAAAAATAACTTATTGAAATTATGATATTTGAATAAATTTTAATGCTTGTTTTGATATCTATACTTTATGTTACTAATTTTTTCGAAACAAGGATGCTATCAAAACATTTCTTCCAATACTACCACATCCTTACACGTAAAACAAAATTGTATAAGAATGCTATACCAACTATACAAATAGAACTATCTCTCATGCTATGTCAACAAAAATCCACCGTGTGAAAGATTAATCCTATGAATCTGTCTTGGCTACCGTATCCCAAGATCCGTGTTGAAAATGATAAAATCCTTAGAAATAATTCGGATACGCTAAATGACGGGTTCAACACTAAACGTCTTTGTCATCTGAAATTTTAAGCTTTAATAAAATTCTATTAGTTTTAATATTAATATTATTGTTATAAATTAAATTACAAAAACTTATTTTGTTAATATGTGAGTACTATAACTTGCACTTACTTTAAAATTTAATAAATTACTACTTGAATTATTATGATGTTTAATTTTATAAACAAAACATATATGATATACATACATATTATAAATGCTCAGGCTAAACATAAAATAAGTATTTCTTATTTTACGCCCTCTCTCACGCTTATTGAATAAATGACTTCACAAACCTTTGGGTTTTACAGCATGTTTATATAAAACGGAACCATAATTTATAAAATAAGTATTAATAAAGGAACCAGAATAAGAAAAGTGATTCTCTATATCCAATTACTGAAATGCACTGAATCAAAGGTAGGCCTACAAAAGCTAGTGAGTAAAATATAAATATGGGAGAGGGGAGCGAGGTGTAAGATTCAATATACTCATATATTGTTATTTGATGGCTTTGTGAAATAATACATTTTGAAAATAACTAATGACATTTATTCATTTTCAATAAGATTTTAAATTGTAACATAATATCTTTCAACTAAACTTTGTTAATAACTACAGATATAATTATAATGTTTACACTATTGAATATGGTATTAATATAATTCTAATATTTACGTCTGGACTCAGGAAACAAAGACGGGAATATTTGACTGAGTGGGTCAAACACTTTCACAGGACAACCCGGGTTTATGGTTAAAAATTATAAATATATAATAAAATATAGACCTAGCACGAATTATTTTAAACTCAGAGTACAAATACAATAATTTAAAGTTTTTTTATAGTAAAGTAAATTGATAGAACTAAAGAAAAAGGAAAAATAAACTAATAAGAGTAAATTTGATGAGGAAAGTCCACCTAGGGAAAGAGGAAAAATGTGGGAAGAATCCAATGCACAAAGGAGACATCTTCTTCCTTTCTTCTGTCTTCTATAGTAGAAGTAGTCACACACATATTTAAACACAAATATAATAATATTTCGGTACTGTTGCCTTTATCATGACTACTTCTACTATAGAAGACAGAAGAAAGGAAGATGTCACCTTTGTGCATTGGATTCTTCACACATTTTTCCTCTTTCCCTAGGTGGGCTTTCTTCATCAAATTTACTCTTAGCAGTTTATTTTTCCTTTTTCTTTAGTTCTATCAATTTACTTTACTATAAAATTATTTAGCCATTGGGCCACCTCATTTTTATACAATATTTTAAAGTTGTATTTTCTAGCGTTCCGTATAAACCTGGTCATGGGAGCTTAAGGTTTTGATTAAAAAAAACCTTTTAATGCTAACGTCAAGAACAGAGTTACATTTATAATGTTATCATATTTTCCTCCTTTATAATTATTTTATATTTTATTATTATAATATATTTATATACAGAATTTTAATGAATCACGCTTTCATATAGAAGGTACTATTTGACATAATTGCAACTTTGCTCTATCATTCTCTTGCTGCAGACAAACAAGTATGTTCAAAGAAAGGGATTATAAGGTATTGCAAAAGGAAAATTCTGGAAGCAATATCAATGTTTGAAAGACATTTTAAACAACAATACCCACGACATATCCCTCACAATATTTGTTTGGGGAGGATGCGTGTTATTTTCAAATATGATTTAAATTCAAAATTCAAGCCCCTGCTCATAATACAATGTATGTTTGTTCCAGTCATAGTCCATTGAACCTGTCCAAGAAGGTCCTAGCTATAGATAAACACAACACTATACCGTGATACAATGTAAGTTCCAGTCATAGTCCAATGAACCTGTCCAAGATTGTCTTAGCTTTAGATATATTCAGTACTATACCCTGATACAAGGCATTTTTGTTCCAGTCACCGTATTCAATGGACTGGACAACAAAGAACTTGGTTGGGGGGCTGGTGTGACGGGTGTTGCAATGGGCGTATACATGATTTATAAACGTATGCGTCCAAATATCATTGTTCACTCTACCATCACAGCCACGATGGAAGAATATATCCCAATGGTTGAGGAGTGGAATCTCTGTCCGAATGTGCCCACCTATTATAGGGAGGAAAGATCAGGATTCATCGATCTTGAGACCTCAATGAGTAGCCAAACGGTGCGAGGGGCAAACGTGGACAATTTGTGGCAGGCTATTGACGAGCCTGCAGTCAGTGTCCGCACCCCCACTTAAGTACAAACCTGCATTTTGTAAAGCTACCCAATTTTGTAATTTTAAAATAAAGACATAAAACCTTTACTTGAGTGTGTGACTTTAAGAATTCAACTTACAGAAGGCAATGTAAATAGACAGAGTGTGTCTTTCACACAAAATCAATTCATTTTAAATCTACAAATTAGGAATATTGGATACGTTAATTCAAATCATTTTGACCATCTAATCAGAAAGATTTATATTTTGTGGTTGTTTTTAATCTTCTAGAACCAGAGGTAAAATTATTGTCCTCAAGCAACTTTTAATATAATAAAAATGTGCCATCATGGAAATTATTATTTAAGTAATGTGATTGATACTGAGCAGGAATTAATAGTTCAAATAATAAATAGCTAATTTATAAGTGAATTATTGCAGTAAGCTATCAAACTTAAAAAATATGTCACTTGAATTGAATAATTCAATTTTAGTTTTTACCTGCTTAACATTTTTGTTTTATAAATATATTGAAAAATCTTGTGTGAATATCAAGTGTGTGTGAGTAAAAGATTTTACAAGAACAAGTTAGAAAAATGTAATTGTTTAGTAAGCTTTACACAAAGTTTACGTTAACTTAGCAACCAAACGATAGGTTCTGCAATCCGTGAGGCCATGACTTTATTTGGTCCGATGGTGCTCCCTTCTCAACATCAATCTTAGTTAACACGTTCCCCAGATGCAATGCTAACGTAACTGGGTAGCGATATACTCTGTGTTCTCGTGATTTTACGTGTCCCTCTTATATCCCCTTCTATATATCTACCTTGTAGCACTACAATCATTGGACCCCTGATTGCATGTTTCTCTTCTTTCCCTTTCTCTATTTCGATGATGACATATACAAATTTTACCAATATTTTTTTTTACCCCAGTATGCATGTTTGTATATATGTAAGGCATATATGTTTCTGTAAAGAATCATATTTTATATTACTCATGGTTTAATAGGCAGTTTAGGGCATTTGGAGTGAGAGGAAATAGGTTGTTTTGTAGCAAGGCCTGCGGGCCTCATAGTTAGGCGGCCTGGTGCATTGAACTAACGAGGAGGAAATAGTTTTATTGAGACTTGAGTTTATGATTTTGATTTTATTAATGGTTTTAATTATAATTTTTATTTTATAATAGTTTTTCTAACATTAGGTGTTTGTGAGGGTTCATTAGGTCATTAGGTGTTTGTGAGGGTTCATTAGGTCATTAGGTCTACAATGAAAAAGAAACAAAAAGTCTAATTGCAAAAAATTGCCATAACCGCTTTGTTCGAGTTACGGCAACATTGCGGGGTAGCACTGCACATTTATCATTCGGCGTTTCAAAGACATGGAACTTCACACTCGGTTAGATGCTGTGATTCAAAGTGACCAGTAAGATGGGAGACCAATACACAAATGATAAACTGACCGGTATGATTCTGATTTATGGCGAGGAACGACATAACCCCATTTCAGCTGCTCGTACGTATGTAGCACGTTTTGCTGTCCGACAACACCCAAATCCAAGGACATTTGTGGCATTGAGTCATCGTCTAAAGGAAACCGGTTACTTTGGACCTGTGAAGGCCAACGCTGGTAGGCTGCGACGCCACAGGACCATTGCATTGGAAGAGGCAATTCTTCATTCTGTGGAACGCTCACTGGATTCATGTACATGGCGATTAGCCATATGTCATCACCTGTCACAGATGTTTATGTGGAGAACAGTAAATTACCAATTACTGGGCCCATTCCATTTACACTCTGTACAGGAGTTTAATACAGCTCTCAATTTGGAACGCTGTAGGACATTCTGTGGGTGTATGATTCACCACCACGCTACAGATCCACAATTTATCAGCAGAGTACTCGTACGTAATGGATGAAGCAACATTAACCAGAAATGGCGTTGTCACTCTCCACAACTAGCATATTTTGGCCGACACTAATTCAAATGACATCCTGGAGATCCATTTGCAATATTAATTCTCCATCAACATTTGGGTGGGAGTTGTGGGTGATATTCTACTAAGGCTGTATGAAATGCCTGCCTGACTACAAGGTGACCTTTACTATCACTTTTTAAAGACTGTTCTTCCCTAACTACTGGAGGACAACCCGCTGGCAACGCGGCTAGCCATTTGATTGTTTCAGAATGTAGCATATGCACATTATGACCGTGCAGTGAGACGACATTTTGACGAATACTATCCCAGGCAATGGTTTGGACGCAATGGGCCTGCTGCATGGCTGGCGCGATCTCTCGATCTCACACCTTGGGACTTCAGGTTGTGGTACTACATGAAGGGAATTGTGGACTCCCAACAGCACAACACAAGAACTCTGTGGAATGCAAATGTTGCTGTCCGGCATATGCTGCACATTTTCCCATGAACGCGACAGTCATGGTGCATGAGGGCAGAACTGCGTTGTGAGTGCATTGGTGGATACTTCAAACATCTCATATAAACGTGCAATGTTCCACTACACAGGTCAATAAAAGACTATGACATAATGGTAGTTTCTGTCTGATCTGTCTCTGTTAGTATCTCGATAAAGAAGCAGTACGGCAATATTTTACTGTGGAACTTTAGTTTATTTTTCATTGTAGATTCCACTGCATCACTTTATTGTATACAATTACCAATCACTGTGTGTAGTGGGGACGGGTAGATAAGGGGGTAGGAATAAGATAAATCATTTCGTTAAAAAAATCAATCATAAGGTTTATCCATCAACCATTAATTTTTGCCAGGAACTGAACCTGAAATCATTAGCTCCTTAAAAAACTGACTGCATTTTTGAATTGCTAGGAGCCAACCGCTGACCCCCCTTATCTGACTGCCATTTTGAAGGGGAGAGAGAGATAAGAAACAAATAAGCTGTAGGGTTGAAGGTTAAATCATACAGAGTCTAGTGTTGTTGAAGAAGAGAAGTGAGGGGTTTGGCAGGTTGGAGTAGTCACCAGCTGATCAAACATGGACTCATTAGATTCTCCCTCTGATACTAGTTAAGTTGGTAGTCAATGATAAAAACACTGCCATGATAGTTAACATCCGTGATGATGATATGGATCAAACAGGGAATCTATGGCTTTGCACAAGAAGAAGAGTTTGAAAGAGCAGAGGGCATACAGATATAGAGAGGAAGAAGTGAATTATGCCGGGATCACGATCAACTTAGCGTTAACTTAACGTAACTTAACGTAACTTAACGTATTTGTGATCACAATTCACGTAACTTAACATAACTTGAGCCAAACATCTTCATTCTCTAGTTGATCGTGATCTCGGCATTAGGGATTGTAGAAGGAAGACTGGCGAAGAAATATAGGAAGAAGGGGCCGCCAGTTTTTCGAGCCGGTCTGGCTGGTCCCCCTATCTACCACAATAATGTATACAAATTTGACAAAAAAACACATTTTAACAATGTCTTCGAGATTGTTTTGTTTCAATGAATACTTTGTTAAAAGGAATTATAAAGTTAGTTTTATAGAAGAAGAGTGTTCGGTGTACGTTTAAGATGATATTATTGTAAAATAATTAAACTGTTTCATAATTGTTGCTAGTGGTGAAATACATCGACCTACGAATCTTAGAATGGTTCAGGACTGTTTTTATGACAGTAGGTCTTAGCGTCGATACTAGTTTGAAGGCCGCTTCATCTTTGACTGTTGTCACAAGGTAAGTAATCTATAATAATAAAACAGTATCCGCTTCTCTTAGCAATAATTTAATCAGCTTAGATAAAAGTCTTGAAAGTGAGTCACACTTCTTTCCAGTATCTAAAGTTTGATTCACACATTTGCCGAAAATAAAGAACAAATTCTCCTTGAGTGGCGCACCAATTTACAAGATACAAGAAATGTTTGTATACCCATGATGCTTTGCAATGCAAACTAGAAACTAATGGTTACCATCAAGTTTTATTTTCGATTTTTTTTTTCCCCCTCTTGATATGTTGTATGTCTCTCTTAAAGTTTTTCAGGAGCCACTCGGGACATCTGAATCTGTAGCCAGGAACTCTGACCTCAGACCACTTATTTAAATTTATAAAACCATCCACCAATCAGGGTTTCCATGGAGATGTAAACAAAGAAAGAAAAGCTTAAAATTCACTGGGAGTCAGATTTTTGTTGAAAACTACCGCTTTTCCTGACATCCTGGATCCCCGACGTTAAAATGAGAAGTCCTTTGTCAAAATCTGTTTATCCTTTTCCTTGTAATTTATATAACCGGTACGGGCTTATCAAAGTATATTAAAGTTTTACTGGAGAGTACATATCTTTTAAAGTGTATCAACCATAATTTGAGTTTTTTTTAATATTGTTTTAGATAAAATAAGTCAGGATTAATTGTAATTCGCTGTTACCCTTGAGAATATGTTTTAAAGTGAAAAAACACGAGAATAAAGGGTCAATGTATAATTATTAGGATTAGTAGTAGGGTTGTTAACAACCTTTGTAGAGCCTATCAGACATATCTTTGCATATATTTGACATATAGTATGAGTGGCGATATAAAAGACTTGCCCAACTTTAGATTTATTTCACTCCCACTGACTTTTCAGATATAAAAGTAAAAAATTTCCTTACATAAAAATAATTTTAAAATATGCACTACCACAAAACTGCTTTTGACTCACTAGGTATCTCTTTGATGTCAGCTCTCCGACGTGATCCCAGACGTTTGTCTCCAGCCAATTAGACGCTCGTTTTGAACAGCCCGATTCGAACGCATGAGACTTGCCTCTCAAATAAGTGATGTGGGTGCACTTGCGCACTAAAGGCTGAAGACTAGACTGTCTCTTCCAGAACATATTCGAGCTACACCAATATTTTTTCCCCTTCCTTAAGCTTGCGCTTGTTTTGTTTGAATATATAAAGGTAAGTATTCACTTAAGCATTCGTTTGTGCCCGTTTTGTTGGTTCAGAGTAAAATGCTCAAAGTGAATATGCACCTTAAGATTGCAAAAATAATAACTGTACAAACACATACTTCAGCTCATCCGCGCTTGAAGGAGGACCCCTGCAGCAGCAGTCAGCAAAAACAGCACATCAGCAATGGTTGAACCAGCGGTCACACCGGTACAGCGCAAGGGAGTATGTTGTGTAGTATAAATACCTATTTAATTTTTCTGCTAACCCCAACTTAGTGTTGATAGTTAAAGTGCACTTAAACTCTTTTTAATTAATGCAGGGTTTTTCATTATTGGATTGCTCTGAATCTCCTGGGATTATAAATATTAATATAAATTTGTTCGTGTCTTATTGTATTAGTAATCAATAAGAGTGATTATTACCGGAGTTTATTAACCCTTTTGGGTTGGTATTAGGCAAACTTATGATGTGTAGGTAACTACAGGATGAGGCAGTCAAACGGCAAGCTTTAAAAAAATCGCAAAAAATAAAAACAATTAATTTTTTTTAATTTTTTACATAAATGTAATATACACGAGTGGAAATTACTAGTGTTCCTGGAAAATGTTCATTTTCTGAAGATGGTGTCAGTAATATGGCGTCCTTGGGTTTGCACACATTGTTGGAGTCCGAGAACGAAACTGCCCATGATGTTGAGTAGCATTTCCAACGGAATGTTGTTGACCTCTTGCTGAATTCGCTCCTTCAAATCATCCCTGGTCCTTGGCGGGTTCTCCTTGAAAACCTGGGATTTAAGATATCCCCAGAGAAAACAGTCAGGAGTCATCAAGTCTGGTGAACGGGCAGGCCACGGGAAATCGCCGAACTTGCTGATGAGACGACCAGGAAATTCGAGCCTCAGCAAATGCATTGAATCTCCGGTAGGATGGCAAGTTGCGCCATCTTGCTGGAAAAGTGTGTTTTCGTATGGGTCATAGTCAATGAGTGCAGGCAGGGGAAAAGTTGCCAACATGTCAAAGTATTGATCAGAGTTCACCGTTACCCTGTTCATTTTCAAAATAATAAGGGTCGATTGTTCCACGAGATGATACTGCGCACCAAACCGTCACTTTTTCTGAATGGAGGGGTTTTTCGTGGAGATTGTGTGGGTGATTTTCAGCCCAGTACCTAAAATTCTGCTTGTTGACGAAGCCACTAAGGTGAAAGTGGGCTTCGTCACTCATCCATAAGTTGTGAACTCTTTCTTCATTATGTTCAATGAGATTTAACATCTGTTGACAAAAGTGTACTCTGCTATTGTAATCTTAAGGTTTGAGATCTTGCATTACCTGAATCTTGTATGGATGGTAGTGGAAGTCATTCTTCAGAATCCTTCTTACAGTTCGATTACTGAGACCAAGTTCTACGCTGTGTCGTCTAGCCGATTTTCGCGGACTTCTTGCTAAGGCCACACGCACACAATTAATATTCTCAGGGGTCCGGCTGGTTTTTTCACTACCACCTCTGTTCTGTGTCGTGCTAGCAGTGGCTTCAAAATTTCTCACCCACAGGTCGATAGCTTTTGCAGAAGGCATGGGAGCGCGCGGGGGTAAACGAAACTCTCGCCGAAAGGCGCGTTGAGCGCCAACGAAACTATCTTCATTTTGGTAAAACGCTTTTAAGGCTAACGCACGCTGCTCCATGGCTACTAAATTCCGGGTGTCTAGACGCTCAATGTCGAGTCCACCGCTCTAACAAACGCCCGCCAGCCCTTCCTGGAATCTTGCCGTTTGACTACCTGACCCTGTGTATTTCCTTTTCATGTTGCATCAAGGATTAGTCATTTTGATCTATAATTTTTGATGCCATTATATCTAGGATGTGTTATGTGTCTATTTAAGGAGACGTTTACTATGAATAACTTGGGCTCAAAATATACAACTTTGCTAAGTTGCTGTCAGTCATAGACATCATAATACATATTTTTGTTGCTAAACTTTCTTGGATGACTTATGTGTCAGCTTTAAGGGGCCCTACACTATCACTTTAGTCTAACAGACTATCTTGAACTTGTACGACTCATCATGAACTGTAACTTATGTCCGCTAAATTACGTGGGTGGGTACGCAATATGGTCTTTTATCTAGCCCTTCATTTTGATCAGGAGCCAATCAGCTATCGGGTAAGACAGGATAATTTTAAAAAGTGGTGACAAGAAATATTGAAAGATGTTTCTTCGCCGATCACTGAAGTAGATGATAAAGGCTACATCTGTCTCAGAAAGACTGCTGCCATTAATATGTACGAACATGTTTAACCCTGTCATGACGTGCCCATTGACCTTCCAGGCCCAATCCATCGATCGTTCTGGACCTGTCCATCTATTTGTCAGGACCTGATCCAAAATAGCCACAAAAACCTTACAGGTTGATGTGGAAATTCAAAATTGCCATAAAATGCAAAAGGGCTGCCCCTATACTTTACACTCTAGAGGTGGAGACAGCTCCCCTCCTAAACCTTACAAACGATGAGCATATATCTTTAGCACTATGAAGCCTCCACACCCAGACCCCATAACGATAAATTCCCTTGCATTTCCTTGCAAGGTTATCTAATGTATTCTCTTTTCCTTCCCTTTTTCTCCCTGTCACATCAGTGTTTGCGGTAGAATCACGTTTTGATACTACAGTAGAACTGTTTTAAACATGTTTGAATTGTTTGGATGACCTAATTTCTTTATTAGGTTTTGAAAATGAGGTCCATTTCCCTCTACCACACCTTGATACCCCCCTTAGGCTTCTACCTTTCTCCACCCGGACATCCCCTTTCCTGGGTTCCCCTCATCCTACACATCGCTACACCCTTTCCTTGTTTCCCTGTTAAACTTTATGTTACAAGTTTAGTGCTCGACAGCACCCAGAGGGTTTGCTTTGTAGATTACATGTCACCATCTATCTGTAAATATTTTTAGTCATTTTATCCTTCTTATAGAGCTACACTAAATTATAGATATTTTAAAGCCTAACGAGAAAAATAAATAATAAAACTCACAAAAATAAACTCAGATTTTCAAGAACTATAACACAAGATTAATTTAGTAAGAATTCCCTCAGTATACACCCAGCAGGGATACAAACCTGATATCATCGTAAAAAGCAATCAATTCTCTGGCGGGAGATTTTAGTTTAGTTTCATATTTCAAAAAATATTATGTATACATTTACATGAAGGACAATAATATCACAAATACTGTCGTTAAAGTCAATAACTAAATAAAATGGTCGAATAAATACTGAAAACCTGTATGTTATTTGTACTAGGAAGAATGTATCTAAAAAAAACACACGGCACTTGTGAAAGAAAGTGTTAACCTGAAACACGTTAAATAGTCAGTTTAGGGAATACTGGCAGAATTGTATCCAATACAGAATGGACTTGAGAGAGAGCAGTCTGAATCTGTCAGAATTCTAAGGAGTTGGTGGGGGGCGGAGGGTACTAAGATGAGCGATAGTAAAGTGACTTCAGACAGGTAAAGTGAAGGATTGAAACTAGAGAACAGACTAGGTAAGCTTGTGAATAAGGGTTAGAGGACAATGTGGTTGGAAGGAAGAGGCAAAGGTAAAGAGGGTGATACCTTAACCAGTGTGGCCAACTGGAAGCCCACGGGTCAAACCATCCCGCACTCACTGAGAATGTAGTCCTTTATCCGTAATGTATCCCGTCATCGGCAGTCTAATCTACTGCAAGAGTAGCGCACTAGACCATGAGGCCACCGAAGCAGGTTGTAAAAAAATTAAATTAAAACATGTTAAAAGTGTGTCTGAAGTACCTATTCCAAATAGTTGTTTTAATATTCAATTTCATCATATTCCTATCAAATTTAGTAACATGTATTCTTCCTATGATAAATCATCATAATGTAATTATTATATTAGCCTTAAGTGTGTCAATTCACCAAAATCATCTAAAAATTAGTTTGAATTGGGTTACAACTAACATAATTTAAAACTTGTAGTTTGTAAGATATTTTATTCCAATACACACTACATTTTTTAATAGTACTTCTGTAGGTCAATTTGTAGTTGAGATATTTTAGATGTTCATTGATGCCATGATGAAGTAAATCATTCACTGTCCATGTGATAATCGTTCAATAACTGGTAATTCATACCTAAAAATAAATAATAAACTCGCGTTAAACCAAACAAAAAATACTTGTCCTACAATCAAGAGTTCCCCACGTTTAGTATAGCTCCAATTTCCAAGTGTTAAAACACATATCGAGGGCTTAGTGTCAAAAAGACTTATCTACAAAATCTAAGTTTTTCAGGAAATGCTAAACAAGTTTTTTTTTTAAATTGTTATTGCTCATAAGATAGCTTTAAAATTCTTTAATTTTAAAATAATAAATTTTATTAGGTAAAATAGCATCTCACAAACAAGTGCAACACATTTTACATTAAAAACTTGATTCTAAGGTGTTTAAAATAATTTTTTATCATTTCTTTACAGAGATAAGTTTATTTGACACGGACTTGATATAAGTTTACCGTGATATAAGGTCAACTAGATGAAAATTATTAGCTGTCACCAACAAGTTTTTTCATTGAAAGGGAAA